>JAQFVV010009113.1:0-17152 GCA_028023455.1 Epiperipatus broadwayi | reverse complement strand
GATCATGCCAGGGTTTTTTTTGGGTTTGAACTTAGTTTGCATTTTGGAATTTATTCCTAGACGTGGACTGGGTTTGAATTCGGATTACTGTGTGTGATTAAGCATGGTGATTTTTTTTACCGGTACAATATATATATATATATGTGTGTGTGTGTAATTATTAGATGGAGCTTACCAATCAGCTCCAAACAAGCTTTGTTTACATAAATGCCAAAAGAGAGAGAATTCAAAATCTCTATCAGACCAGCTGCTTTTGAGCTTATTGGCTTATGTCAGTGAAGTGTTGGGAGGTCTAGTTTGTAGTCTCCCAGCCATTCATGGATGTGAGCCAATAAGCTTAAAAACAACTGCAACTGGTCTGGAGGTGGTGACTGTGATAGAGATTTTAAATTCTATCTCTTTTGGCATTTATGTAAACAAAACTTGTTTGGAGCTGATTGGTAAGCTTCATCTAGTGATCATAAAATGCAAGCTTAAAGACAAGTTACGAAATTTATAACTTGTTTTGATTATCATATATATATATATATAATTAGAGGAGATTTAAACACAGTATTTCCATCTTCTTTTATCATCCACTCTATCTTATATAACTGATACACATGACAACATATATGTGAACAAGATAAATGATCTCCAATACATGTATTTTATGCTGAACCAACACTCATAAATTGGTCCAGATCATCATCTCCCACACACATATAATCAGTGTTCAGGTTATATTAAGATTTAAAATCTACAAACATTAATGTACTGATTATATATATATATATATATATATATGTGTGTGTGTGTGTGTGTGTGTTGTTCAGCATGAAATATGTTTATTGGAGATTATTTATCTTTTTCACATGTATGTTGTTATATGTATCGGTTATGTAAGATAGATTGGATGGTTAAAGGAGTTTGAAAGACTTGTGTTAAATCCCCTCTAATTAGCTTAAGTGTATAGACTATGCTTGTATTTAAAAGAAATATATATATATATATATTTGTGTTGATGTTTTTTGTTTTTTAAATATTTTTGTTTCAGTATATATAATTATACATTAAATTGTTTTTTTTTTTTTTAATTGTGAAAAGAACACTTTATTCTATATTATTTGTAATCATATTTTAATTATTATTTTCCACGTAATTATTATTTTTTAGTTATAAATAATTGAGTAATGAAGGAATACATGTATATCGGAAATGAAAAGCCTGAATCAGCAAAAAATAATGTCAATAAATTAAATTTTAATTTTCAAAATATGCATAAATTAAAGGGATTATAAGTTGTCTATGGAAAAGCAATATTTATAATGGTAGATACTAATACAAGATTTTAACGAAATTGTTTTACATTAATTATTTATTAATTTGTCTGTATCATTTTTATCTCATTAGTGTCATTACAAATGCATATTTGAATAGTTCTTTTTTAATTATGATAGATTATGTTCTGAGCTAGAGAAATATTGTGATGTTAACAATATAAAATTGGGATTGCATTGCTTGAGAGTAATGTATCTGGAAATATTGTTTTAAATCGAAAGTGGTGCTCAAAGTTAAGGGATACCTCAGTTCATGCGCGAAATATAATAAAAATAATTATAGACAAACATTGATCACTATCCTCTGTGGTATAGTTTGCAATATGGTGATCAGTAAATATAATCTGGACAAATTATAAAATAGCTATATACATGATCCATGTCTTAATCATCATCAATATCATTAATATTAATGCATTAATAATAAATATCATTAATATTAATATCTAATAAAAATACTTAAATTTTTATTATTACAAATCTGTTCAGTTGGAAGGAAAATAAACTGTTTTACTATACTACCGAAACATTTATTTAATATTATTTTCTCGCTTTACATCCTCTCTGTTTTATATATATATTTAAAATAAACTTTCTATCAACTTGGAACCTGGATCATCATCGTCGCTATATATACATAAGAGATGAGCAACAGCTATTTTTATTTGCTTTCTTTAAAGTACCTTATTTGAACGAGTTGCTAAAAAAATTAGTCTTGATAATAGTTGTGAGTCAACATTTTGAGATTTAATTGCAGTATATTTTCTAATGATTTACCAATGTTTTTGAATAAAGACAGTAATAATAATAGAATTATGAATCGGATCAATTAAATATTAAAAAAATATGTGAAATAAAAATAAATACGGTGCAAAACCAAGTAATGAAATTAGATATATATATATATATATATATAAAGTGTTTAAAATCAGTAATATTTTGGGAGGTAATTATCTCATGATGTAATTAACAAGGTCACTATAGCAAAATCTGCTCTAAATATTTTTTGTACAGTAAGAAAGATTATTTTGTTTGCTTATATCATATGGACAGTTCAAAAACATACTATGCCAAGATCTTTTTAAAGACGAAGCTATGATGTTTACATATTGTCTTGCTTTTTTGAATCTTTATTTATAGAAAGCAAAAGTTTAGATAATTAGGAAGCAAAAAAATATGAAGTATTAGAATTGTGTATTTTTATAAAAATTACAAAAAAATCATCATCAATAAACAAAATTAGACATATAATATAGTTGGAATTATAAAGAGAAAAAATATTTTCAAAATTGAAAAGACATAAAAAATAGATTTAAAATGGATTTTGAAGTGGATATCTATAAAAGCGATTTTCTAAAATGTTGATAAATATTTTTACAAAAAAATGAAAGTGGATGATTCCATGTCTTTTACTTTTTTGCAGATGTTTTATAAAGAGCGATTTTGCGATTTACCAATATAAGAAAAAATAATGTAAAGGAAGTAACTATATATTAGTCAGATTTTGTGAGTGCTGTGACTATAAGCCCTTAAAAAGAAAGTGAATGAACAAAACTCAAGATAAATACCACACATAAAACAAAATAAATAATGCAAACTAAAATATTGGTGATGGTTTTTCTTCACAGAGGAAAAAACAAAGATGAAATTATAATTACCAGAAAATTTATGAAGCTGGTGTTTGAGTTGTATTTTTATATTGGTCTATTTTCATCATCAAATATGAGTATTGAATGTCTTTAGAAAAATTTAACTTTATTTAAATATTCCAAATATATCCAACTGTTAATAGTAGCACTTAAAACAAGTTAGTATATACACAACATTTCAAAAGATATCCCTTCTTCTTCATGTGTTTCTGGCATGATCAGTGACAGTACTAGCAATGGAATTCAAAACTGGACCCATCCATTCTTGAGTATTGAATTTTAAGATAATGCTCTAACTAACTGAGCCATCTTGCCAAATGCAACAGTCAATAGAAATTTCATATACTAATCTATGAGGTTCCTTCTGATTTCTCCACTTTTTCCTAAAAGCAATGTTGAATAGTGGATTCCATTCATTATGTATAGTCACAGTAGGTTGGCTTATGGCATTTTTTGCATTTTTATGTAAACAGCTCCATTAAATTATCTTCTTTGTATCTTTTTTTCTCTAACCAATATTTTTGTATTTTTCCAATTGAACATATATTCATTTGCACATACATGGTCTGCTATCTTAGACACATCTGTTTTCTTTCTTCTAAACATCAGTTGTGTTCTTGCAAATGATTTGCAATGGAATGACTGGTCTCACCAATATATGTTCTTCCACATACACATGGTATTTCATAGATGCAGTTTTTTTTCTGCATTTCAAGTTTAGGCTTTGTAGGTGTTAGAATTCCTCATGGTGTGGTATAGTTTTGGGAAACTGTTCTGATGTTATACTGATTGCATATTTTCCTTAATTTATCTGCTATTTTTGGAATGTATACTTACACTATAGTACTAATAATTTTTTTTCTTTTGATGGTTCTATTTGCTGTATATTTATGATTTTTTTAATAATAGCTGATGGATAATCATTTTTCATAAGAGTTTGTTTTATATAGATCTTTTCATTTTCCAAATTGCTGGTTTCTGAACAAACTTCTTTTGCTTGGTTTCCTACTGATAGTATAACCATGTTTTGTGTTTCTGGTGTGATTTGATTTTGCCATCAAGAAGTCTAGTCACAATAACATCTAAGAATTCTATTTTTCATTCTTGTTCTGATTCTATTGTGAATGTAATTGAAGAGGATATATTGTTGATGTATTTCCAAAATGTTTGTAGCACAGTTACATCATGTGGCCATAAAACAAATGTATCATCTACATAGTAAAACCAAATTTTAGGTGGATATTGTGTAGTTTTATGGCTGCGGTATCAAGTTCTTTCATGTAAATATTGCTAATCAGGGGTGACAATGGTGAGCCATAGCTATTTCTTGAAATTGTTGGAGGACATTGTATTATATTGTTGTTAAGCAGAATGTTAATAATTTCATTATACAATCCATAGCAAGAGCTATTCTGGTTTGTAAACTATTATCAGCATTTAATCTTTTCCTTACTATAAACAATGCTTCTTCACATGGTACATTCATAAATAAACTGTCCACATCAAAACTTACCAGTAAGTCAGTTCTTTCAATTTTCATGTTCTTTACTTCACTGATTCAGGTATGTTCTACCTAAAATCTATAATGATTGTATTCAGTTAAGACCTATTGCCAATTCTAGAAATTCATCTTGTCAAAATTTGTTAAGATTTCTTTTCAAACTTCCAAGTCCTTTCGTGTTCAAGACCCAGACCTTTGCAGTGATTTTAGACACTTTGTAGAATTAATCAAGAACATTAAAATTGGAAGAACTGACTTACTGATAAGTTTTGATTTGGAAAGTTTATTTATGAATGTACCATGTGTGGAAGCATTGTCTATAGCAAGGAAAAGATTAAATGCTGATTTTATTTTACAAACCAGAACTGCTCTTTTTATTGATAGTATAATAAAACTATTAACATTCTGCATAATAACAACATACTTTCAATATAACACAATTTTTCCTACAAAATCAAGAAATGGCTATGGGTTCACAAATGCCACCCCTGATTACCAATATTTACATGGAAAAACTTGAAACAACAAATATAAAATGTACTCCAATATCCACCTAATATTTGGCTTCACTATGTAGATGATACATTTGTTGTATGGCCGCATGGTAAAGCATTGTTACAAACTTTCTTGAAACACATCAACAACATATCCCCTTTAATTAATTCACAATAGCATCAGAACAAGAACAAAAATTGACATTTTTAGATGTTCTTGTGACAAGACTCTCTTATGACATAATCAAAATTACAGTTTATCAAAAACCTACATTTACAGAAAAATACATGGACTATACATCCAATCACACCAGAAACACAAAATATGGAGTAGCAAAAGAAGTTTGTTCAGAAACCAGCAATTTGGAAATAGAAAAAGTCTATATAAAACAAACTCTTATGAAAAGTGGTTATCAACCAACTGCTATTAAAAAAACTTTAACAAGTCAACAAAAAAAAACCATCAAAAGAAAAAAACAATTATTGGAACTCTAGTGTACCCATGCATTCCAAAATAGCAGACAAACTAATAAAAATCTGCAATCATTATAACATCAGAACAGTTTTTTAGAGCTATATCACACCATGAGAAATTCTAACATCTTCAAAGTCTAAGCTTGAAATGCTGTAAATAAAAAACTACACATATGAAATATCATGTGAATGTGGAAGAATGTACATTGGTGAGACTAGACATCCCATTGGAAAGCATTTGCAAGAACACAAACTGATTATTAGAAAAGAGAAAACAGATGTATCTAAAGTAGCAGACCATATATGTGCAAATGAATGTATGTTCTATTGGGAAAATACAAAAATATCGGATAGAGAAGAAAAGGTACAAAGAAGATAATTTAAAGAATCTTCTCATGTGGCAATGACAAACAATCCCATAATCCAACCTACTATCACTATACATACTGTATGTAAACCACTAGTCAACTTTGCTTTTAGGAAAAAGTGAAGAAATCAGGAGGAACCCATAAATAAATATATGAAATTTTTACTGATTGTTGTCTTTTGGAAGAATGGCTGTTGGTTAGAGTGTCCTTTTAAAATTCAATACACAAGAATCTGAGGGTCCAGGTTTGAATCCCATACTAGTACTGTCACTGGTTGAGCAGCAGCACCTGAAGAAAAGGGAAGAATAATATCTCTTGAAATGTTGTGCTTATACTAACCTGCATGAAGTGCTATTACTAATAGTTGAATATATTTGGAATATTTAAATAAAGTTAATTTTTTCTAAAGATGATGGAAACAGTCCAATAAAAAAATACAAATGAAACTATGATACTTACATATTGTTTATTTTACTTTTTTGAATCTTTGTTTATAAAAAGTAAAAATTTAAATAATTAGAAAGCAAATGAAAAAAATATGAAGTATTAGAATTACATACTTGTAAACGAGTTATAAAACGCATTACCAAAAAGAAAAATTAGACAAGTAATGTACTTGGAATTATTAAGTAAAAATTGTTGCTGTTAAAATTAAAAAGAGCTAATATTTTAGATTCATCCATATGTACATTTGTTTTATATTAATGCAAGCATTATAAAATATAATTGATAAGAATATCATGAATCTATTCTACCAGAAGTACAGGTCAATCATATATACATATATAATTTCTTTTAAAGTGTCATAGCATCAGCCGGGACACGTGGTCAAAGGTTATAAATAAACTAATAATTATGCCATGCATTAGGTAATCATTATACACATCACAAAACATTATGCCATGGTATGCTGACATCTTCCTATTTATGCAATTAACAAAAATTAAAATCTTCAGAACAATATTAGTTAATAACTAAATCATTGCTAAAATCACTCCGTCATCAATTTGTATAATTTAATTAAAGAAAGCTATTATTATTAGTCTCTATGTTAAATCCCTGGGGAAGTAAAGATATATTATATATCCATGTTTCATAACCCAAATAATGTGATGTAGAAACTATTTGCTCAGCTGAAATTGATAAATTATAAAATGGCTGAATTGAATTGAAAATCTTCAGCATTTACTTTTTGTATCTGATACCTAATACATGTTTTATATCTGTATAATACTTCAGCTTAATTTTGAATCTTCTCTACTACATGTCATATACACATAATTTTATACACACATAATATACTTACAGTCATATATATATATATATATATATATATATATATATATATATATATATATATATATATATATATATATATATATATATATATATATATATATATATATATATATTGTACCCTTACTTCTTGATATATAAAATAGTTTAAAATACAACTAGCTCAGATACATTACTATGCTTAATTAAAATTTGCATATCTATCTTTAATATACTTTTATATTATCACATCTTAATTAAATTTATTATCAATTATCCAAATCAATATAGTTCCAGATTATATTAATTAAATAAGTATTTAATAAAAGTATGAGACTGTGAAGTAAAGTTACAAAGTAATAAGCAGATTTACACTGAGTTAATATCTTCCAAGATACTGTCTCAATGGCATAAGAATACTACCACTACCTTATCATCTTATCACTACATTTATAGCATTCTTATGACTTTTAAATGAAATGAATTATCTTTAATAATACTAAAATAATTCCTAACTTTTAACTTAAAATATAATTAAATAATCTCAGGTTCTTCTAAGTTGTTTTAAAATAATAATAAATTATGTAAATAAGTATGATGTGGGATTTTATATCAAACTTAAATACACCTAACTTATTTTAATAATAATAATAAATAATACTAATCTTAGAGTGTAATTTAATCTCATCTATTTCTATTATATAATCAATCATTAAATAAATAAACAATTATATGTATATCTTTTATTTCATATGGTATCTTCATTTTAAAAATAGATCAAAATTTTATACTTAATAATCTGTGACAATAAACAATATTGTATTCTTATAATGTGCATTATAATCATCTTATGACCATTGTAATATTTATGTTCATGTCAATCAATTCTTATAAAATAATGTTAAGTAAATATGGTATTCAATTCTAAGTAATAATAACAAATTTATTTTGTACAAAAATTATGTTTATTTCAAATTATCTGATGTCAAAATGCTGTGGTGAAAAATAATGAAACTAGACACACTTTTAAAACAAATTAACAAATTTATTTACAATAACTTCAAATAAGAATTTATTTACACTATTTACAGTTTTAGAATTTAGGAAAATAAATAAAAAATAAAATAGGAAAATACAAATATAAGAGGCTTACACTGTTATTAACTCATGTACTTAATAAGCAATTTTACATTCCTTCAAATGCTATACCAATAATATTATAGTATGTTTTCAAAACTTAGATTTTTCTTAAAATAAATAGTAGTGTACTTTAATTACTACAAATAACAATATATGTCAAGACTATTTATGTAGCATGTGTAAACAATGAAACTCTACTAATTAAATAGCTACATTAATTAAGTATTACCATTTATAATGTATTATCATGTATTCACTTTATTATTAGCATTGCTTAATGCTTTATATAAATTAATGTATCTTTATAGTGTATAACAAATAATTGACTGTAATTATACTTTACTTAATGTAATTCCTGTTATATGTTTTATCAAATATGCATTATATATCTCTATTGTTCAAATATTATTATTTAAATCATTTATCAATTCTAAATTCATAAAGCATTACCTTAGATAAATTCTATGATTCTTTTCTGTGTAAAAAAATCATTACTTTACTTTATGTGTTATTTTAATCCTTTCTAATAAATTTCTATCTATAAAACATATTCTAAACTTATCTAAATTTCCGGAAAACAAACATCAGCCTTAAATAAAATATTCATCATCCAAATTACCTATACTACATCGTTTATACTTAATAAACTTCAATCCAAATATAAGCTTCTACCCATAACGTAACTTAACTTATTTAATAAAACAAAATACAAAAAAAAAAAAAATAGAGTCTTTTCAAATCTATTCTTATCTTGCCAATAATAAAATAATTACCTAATAAAGAATAAATATAATTTTAATACTATAACATAATAAAATATCAAAATTTATTCATGAAAGAATCATATAATTATTTCTAAGCTTCTTACGTAATGTTGTATCAGGTTTATCTTATAAATTAAAATTATGCATATTTTAATAAAGTTCGCTGCCAATATAATGTATGTGTTTTCATAAAATATCTATCCATTCATTCTACAACAACATAATATTCAGTTGATCTAAAGAAAACATATTAAATTCATTAAAAAATCATTATACAATATTTTTACCATAATAATAATAATGTCCAATCTGCTATCCAGCATTCTTCGGAATTTGCAGTTTCATAAAATAAAAATCATCCACATTTACACTCATAACATTCATTAGAATATTCCGTGTTATATTAATTATAAAATAAATTTATGTAATTAATTATTATATTATTTTTAAGTTATTATTTAATAAATGTACCTAACCTACTTTTAATAGTTTAATAATATTTTAAATTTTATGTTAAATAAATAAAATAAAAGTTCATATTACGTATTTCCAGCGACGTCTTTTGTTCTACCATAAAAGTTCTAACAAATATCCTACGTATAAAGTCAATAGAACACTATTTCCTGTTCCGTTGTATCACGTTTCTTGAAAGTTTATAATAAAATGATAAACGTTCTTTTTTTAAAAAAAATAAATAAGTTCCAACAAGAAAATAAATAAAATTAAAATAATTTTAAAGTTCTTTCTGGATCCAGTTCTTCATAAATACTATCTTTAAAGTTATTATTTCTAAACTAATTTATAGTTTATAAATTATTTTCATTAAATTAATTTAATCAACTTGGCTTGCTTGGTTTGGACGTCCATGTATTACTTATGCATTTTTAATAATATATTCAGGTAAGAATCAATTTCTCCATCTATAACGACCAGCGTTTTAGACTACTTCAATAAAAATAGTTTTATTATATTACGATTTTAAATAATCATATTTATAATCTATTTGCCTTTTCAAATCGTCAATATTTAGTCTTTTAAGCACAAAGACTTAACAAGGCAAGTATTTTTTAAAATTACTACTTCTTATATCTTTACTTAAGATATACATTTTAATCTTTTAAAATCTACAAAAATACTTTCTTTCTATAGAAGTATTCATATTTCTTTTAAATATCTATTTACAATAGACAATAGTAATTTAAACCTTTAAAATATTTATAGTCCAAAATACTACTTTTATCCATCTCGTAGTTTTATGTACTAATCCAGCGTCTATTATTTCTCTAGCATAAAGTTTCTGATATATTTCTCCGATACGTGATGTTTCCATGATTATTCGTACGTAAATTAAGCTTCGATATTGAGAAGACCAATAGGGAATTATTAAGTTTCTACTGCATACTTATCATTGAAAAATTATAAAATTATATACAATAACACTCTTATGATTTTAAAACTGATTTTAAGAGCATTTATAAATTTACTTGGCTATTTTCTCAATAGCACGATTAACTTAGAAATTTAATTATAGAGAGAGAGCCCCCTTCAACAATTGAATCCAGCTTTTATACTAGAAGAGTCTCCTCATCTGATTGGTACGTTTAAACAATCAAACTTTGCTGGCTTATTTACATACTAATCAACACACTATTAAAATAAAATAATGACTTATTTAATATTTAATATTATTACATTTTAAAAATAATTTTTATCGTTTATTCAAATCTATTAAACATTTTTTAAAATATTCTTTCTCATTTAATTTAAATCTTAACTTTTATAAGATCATTTAAAATAAACTAAATCTTTTTAAATACGTTATATTTTTAAGACAATATTTTTTTAAAAATCAGATTTAATATTTTACATTAATATCTTTATTTTTATCTCGTGATAACTCACGTATTATTTATAAATTTCACAACATAATTTTAAAATAGTTTTTCAACTTTATGAGAAAGCTTCCAAGCATGTGTGTGTGTATCTCTAATTAACATCTATTTTTACAATACAAGAAACGCTTCCCATAATCTAAAAATAACTTAACAATTGCTTTTTTAAAATAAATATTTATTTTTAAAATAAATAAGATATTATATCAGATTTTAAAATAATTATTTGATATAATTAAAATCAAATATTAATCTCAATTTAAGTACTTATAATTTAAAATATTTTTATTCACTTTTAACATATATTTTAAACTAAATAAATATCTTTGTCTAATTTTAACTTGTCTTTTAATCACTTTAGCTTCAACATTTGTTATTAAATTTATTAATGCAGTATTACATCATAATCATCATCATTTAAAATATCTTCTCAATATCAACACAATTCACATATCAAACACTCATAGATTGCTTTAATTAAACTTATGGTAACATTATCACAAGCAAAGTCAACATCACATTTTTAAAACATTTCTTAAATTTAAAATTTTCTACTAGATTAGCACAAAACTTAAATGGTGACCCATACAAAAGGGCACAATATATATATATATATATGTGTGTGTGTATACTGCTCATACTTGAGCCTGATTTGACATACACATTGAAGCAGGGATTAAAAAGAAATCAACTACTAAGCAAATACATATAGTGAGCATATTAGAAAAATAAGTTATTAATAAATGAAAAATAATCTATTTTACCCTGGTTATTTTACTTCAATTTGATTTTTTAAAAATAGAGTTTTTTTTTTAAAAAAATATATATTAACTGGAGGTAAATACCTTTTCAATAAAATTAAAACAGCCAAAGAAGAAATTAGTTTATAAGTGAAAATGATTTTAGATAACATTTTAAAAATGTATAAGTAAAAAGTTAAAAAATGATGTTAGCTGAGAGGTCATCATAGCCGCCTTGCAAGCAAGTAATTGTTTGCAGATGGTTGTGGGTTTGCGTCCCAGCTGTTACTATGACATATGAAAAAAAAACTGACTTTCAATAAAGCTACATACTATTTATTTTTTTACTTTAAAAATATGTGTTTACAATTTTTGTGGTCAAAAAATAATGATTACTTGGTTTGTAATGTTACATAATTAATAATTTATATATATATATTGTAATGTTTTCCATCTTGCTAGGCCTCTATATGCAATTAACTGCACGAGTTGATCAAGTTATGCCAAAAAGAAGAAAGTTGTATTTCTATTTCTAAAAATGTAACTATATTTCCCGATTAACTCGGCCTAGAATTGTGAGATGAATCAGTTTTTAATTTATAAATGAGGGTGCCAGAGTCAATTAGACTCACTGATTCTGCATCAAACCTATCGTAACTCATAAATTAAAAAAAAAATGTTTTTTTTTTAAATAATCGCTAATTATATTTTACCATGAATTAGAATTATTTCCTAAATAGTATTATGTCTGGAACTTATTAAACATATTGGCAAAGGTAAATTATATTTTTAAACACCACTAAACTAATATTAATAAATTTAATAATAATTAATAACTATTATTAATAATGCACAAATGAAGAGTTGATATTAGAAATAAATATTTTTATTCTAATAAATTAAAATATTTGAGAAATTACTAATTAAATAAATTGGAGAGAACACACGCTAATCCAGATATGAATCCATGAATAAAAAAAATAACAGTTAAACAATTAAAAAGTTCTTGATTAAATAAGAGTCTCTTGATCACTAAAATTAAAATCCATATTGGGGTCCTAGTATATGTATATTTTTAAGGTGGTTTGTCAACAATTTTCTCACAATCAGAAATAATAATGAGTCATAGCTTACCAGTAAGTTTAGCAAGAAGGTTGTAGATTACTATGCTTAGTTTTTTGTGTTAGAATGAGCTCGGCCATTTGTTATAAGTTGATCTTGTGGTCTATTCTCCTAGTCGGTCACAAAGGCTTTTTTGATGTCCATCTTCAGGCATGATGTCCGCAGAAACTCCGTTTCACTCTGACATGCAGAATTATTTCCACATAGGGTGATTCTAGATATATTCTTGTTATCCAGGACTAACTGTACAAAAATAGATGAAACAAGATGTTGACCAAACTGGCCCCCTTCTTTTTATATTACAGATCCAGTTTTCAGACTACTGTGCATGTTATTATCATGGTGTTTTTGGTTCATAATCTTGTACAGTCTTTACTCATTTTTCAATTACAAAGTTCTCTTTTTTTTTCAGAAATCTTTCAGCCATCTTTAATTAGCTAAAATATTTTTATTTTAGCTTATCTAGTTTAGTGATTTGCCTGTCTTTTGTTCTCTCCAATTTTTACTTTTATTTTTAATTATGTAAAAAAATATAAAAGACAATTTTAACTTTCACTGTACGTTTTTAAGAAAATAATTTATACTAATAAAAAAAATTAAGTTTACTCTTTTTTTTAGCTTTTACCAAATGCCAATATATTTGTACCATATATAAATAAATGGTACAATATATATATATATATATATATATATATATATATATATATATATATATATATATATATATATACATTAATATATATATATATATATATATATATATATATATATATATGTAAATTATTAATCAATGTCTGTATTCCAATTATAATAAAATATATATAACTATTCAAAACAATACAATAATTAATACAGTAACAATATTTTAAACAAATATATACCAATTTAATAGAAGTACTTTCAACTATCTATGTAGTCGTTGTCAACTAGACTCAAATTGTATTAGAAAAAACCGTTACAAATGTAAACAAAAGCAATACGTCATACATCAATTTTCCCACAATTCATTAATTTTTATATTGGCTGTCTGTCTATTTATCAACTGTTGCTTTTCACTTTTTATTAACATAGCTTCTTTAATTTTGCGTTTATTATTATTTCTTTCAATACACAGAATTTTAACTTTATTAAAATCAAAATCAAAACCATAATTACATGTTACATTATGATCAAAAAATACTGATGGTGATACATCATCATTTCTAACATTCTCTTGTCTTGATTTTTGCACTCGTTTATATAATAACAAATGCTCCCTTGATCTTTTCTCCAATGTACATCGAGATTCCCCAATATAAGCCTTTCCACAAAAACATAGCCATTTATATATTGCACAACTTTGATTTAAAATACCACACCTATTTTTTGAATTATTTATTAATCTATTTAAATTAGGAGTAGTATAAAATGCAACTCGACATATATTTTTATATATCTGTTTTATAAATTTAACCTGTTCATTACAAATAAATGGTATTGATATCCAAGTATATTTTATTTTATCAATATCTATAGCATCTAAAATATTTCTATTATTATTAAACTTAGTAACAATATTATAAATTAATTTATGATCATATCCAACATTTAACAAATCCATAATAAATACATTTATGTTACTTATTTTATCAGAACTATATTTACATAATTTATTATTCCTAAATAAAAATGATTTTAAACTGGATAATTTATGTGCAATTGGTACATTTGAATACCAAGGAATATATCCTCTTTTTTCAATATCTTTTATTACCATACAATAATCTAATTTATTTTTATTACGTGTAACTTTAATATCTAAATACTGAATTGACTTTTTTCCTTCAAAAGATTTACTCCATTTTAAACCTTCTAAACTATTTAATTCATTGAATAATACATTTATAATATCTAAACTTCCACAAACGAAAACATCATCAACATACCTGTAATAAATTTTAATACCTTGGCAATATATATTAGTATTAAGAATTATATCTTCATATCTTGATACCACAAAACTACATATTTGTGAAACTACACGAAGTCCCATAGGCCATCCATAATCCATTATTATAAAATGGATTATGGATGGCCTATGGGACTTCCTGTAGTTTCACAAATATGTAGTTTTGTGGTATCAAGATATGAAGATATAATTCTTAATACTAATATATATTGCCAAGGTATTAAAATTTATTACAGGTATGTTGATGATGTTTTTGTTTGTGGAAGTTTAGATATTATAAATGTATTATTCAATGAATTAAATAGTTTAGAAGGTTTAAAATGGAGTAAAAAAGTCAATTCAGTATTTAGATATTAAAGTTACACGTAATAAAAATAAATTAGATTATTGTATGGTAATAAAAGATATTGAAAAAAGAGGATATATTCCTTGGTATTCAAATGTACCAATTGCACATAAATTATCCAGTTTAAAATCATTTTTATTTAGGAATAATAAATTATGTAAATATAGTTCTGATAAAATAAGTAACATAAATGTATTTATTATGGATTTGTTAAATGTTGGATATGATCATAAATTAATTTATAATATTGTTACTAAGTTTAATAATAATAGAAATATTTTAGATGCTATAGATATTGATAAAATAAAATATACTTGGATATCAATACCATTTATTTGTAATGAACAGGTTAAATTTATAAAACAGATATATAAAAATATATGTCGAGTTGCATTTTATACTACTCCTAATTTAAATAGATTAATAAATAATTCAAAAAATAGGTGTGGTATTTTAAATCAAAGTTGTGCAATATATAAATGGCTATGTTTTTGTGGAAAGGCTTATATTGGGGAATCTCGATGTACATTGGAGAAAAGATCAAGGGAGCATTTGTTATTATATAAACGAGTGCAAAAATCAAGACAAGAGAATGTTAGAAATGATGATGTATCACCATCAGTATTTTTTGATCATAATGTAACATGTAATTATGGTTTTGATTTTGATTTTAATAAAGTTAAAATTCTGTGTATTGAAAGAAATAATAATAAATGCAAAATTAAAGAAGCTATGTTAATAAAAAGTGAAAAGCAACAGTTGATAAATAGACAGACAGCCAATATAAAAATTAATGAATTGTGGGAAAATTGATGTATGACGTATTGCTTTTGTTTACATTTGTAACGGTTTTTTCTAATACAATTTGAGTCTAGTTGACAATGACTACATAGATAGTTGAAAGTACTTCTATTAAATTGGTATATATTTGTTTAAAATATTGTTACTGTATTAATTATTGTATTGTTTTGAATAGTTATATATATATATATATATATATATATATATATATATATATATATATATATATATATATATATATATATATATATATATATATATATATTAAAAAAAAAAAAAAACCTTACTTGCCTGTCCAAATGACAATGAAACAACCATGTTTGGATAAGTACTAAGTGAATAAGATTGTTCATTATGACTTACTCTATCATAATAAATTCTCCTATAAACAAAATTTTCGATCATTATATGTTTTCCAAAATGTGCATAAGCAAAAATAAATAAATGAAAAGTTTCAATTCTTCATGTGTGTGTATATCTGTCTACATATATTTTCAAAGGAGTATGCACCATTCCCCCCACTTCATCACTCTATTCTACCCTGCTACCTTTTCTCTGCTTTCTCTGTTGGGTTATGGTTGTTTCTTTGCACCTGAAACAGACACAAATTAATAAGTAATATTCTTATATATAACATCAAGATCTATTGGGTGACTATCATATTTGCTTTCAAATTCTGATCATTGCTATAACATCTAATGTATTCACTCCACCACCCATTGGCAAAATTTATAATGGTATTACTACTGGGCGCCAGCCAAATGGAGTGTGATCATGATTACATATAGATACTAGTTTGAACCTATGCACATGATATTCAATTAAGATACACTATTACATTATTTTATCTTTTTTTTTTCTACACGTATACACATATATTTTTAAGCTGTGCTTTAAAATTTTAATTACATAATATACACCAAACAAAAATCTGTGTTGCTCATATAAACAGTACATAAATACAAAAAAAAAAACTGTACATGTGCATGACATTTCTAAATTTCCATTTTCACTACTTTCTCTATCTTCACCTACGTATAGTATATGTTCATATACATCTAGCATATATCAAGCAACACTGTACATTGTTTTGGAAAAAGACAAAAAATATTGACACAAAATCATTAATTTTTTTGACCAAAAGAATTATATATATATATATATTGTAAATATCAATAGGTCGATATTTATATTTCAAAAATTTGTTATTTGTTATTAAAAAAAAAAATCTCTTTAAGTTGAAGTTTACATATGAAATATTTAAATTTTTCTTTTATGCTTATTAAATATAGTTATTATTTGAAGTTATTATTTTATTT
>JAQFVV010009112.1:0-17168 GCA_028023455.1 Epiperipatus broadwayi | reverse complement strand
AAACATCACATGATCACTATCTCATACTAGCACAATAATTGTTATTAAACAATTCAAAATACAGCAAAACTCTCCACATAGTAGTGCCATCTTGTGCCTAACAAGAGCAATCAATAATGGATGCCAGAAGGCTTGTGCATAAAATTCTGTCTAGTGCCTACTCATCCAATATCCCCAGACTAGTTTCTGGCTTGTGGCCTTCATCAGTGAGGAGCCTTGGATCTAAGAACACTGCACCTAGATCTTGGGATCTAATGCAACGTCCAGCACCCACCTTTTAACTCTATTTAACTACAAAACTATGAGAATGAAATTGAAAACACTATTAATGTTTTTTCAATCCAAGCTCAATAGCTTATATAGTCATATGGGTCTGAACTCAATTCAGTACTTCCATGCATTTTGGTGTCTTTGGCTCTTTAACAACCATAGCCACCACTATCCTATTAAGAGCAGGATTGGTGTTAAACCACTAAACATCACATGATCACTATCCTTTTCTTTACTAGCACAATAATTGTTATTAAACAATTCAAAATACAGCAAAACTCTCCATATAGTAGTGCGATCTTGTGCTAACAAGAGCAATCAATGGATGCCAGAAGGCTTGTGCATAAAATCCCTATCTAGTGCCTACTCATCCAATATCCCCAGACTAGTTTCTGGCTTGTGGCCTTCATCAGTGAGGAGCCTTGGATCTGAGAGCACTGCACCTAGATCTTAGGATCTAATGCAACTCTCCAGCACCCACCTTTTAACTCTATTTAACTACAAAACTATGAGAATAAAATTGAAAACACTATTAATATTTTCAATCCAAGCTCAATAGCTTATATAGTCATATGGGTCTGAACTCAATTCAGTACCCATACATTTTGGTGTCTTTGGCTCTTTAACAACAATAGCCACCACTATCCTATTAGGCAGGATTGGTGTTAAACCACTAAACATCACATGATCACTATCTCATACTAGCACAATAATTGTTATTAAACAATTCAAAATACAGCAAAACTCTCCACATAGTAGTGCCATCTTGTGCTAACAAGAGCAATCAATGGATGCCAGAAGGCTTGTGCATAAAATCCCTATCTAGTGCCTACTCATCCAATATCCCCAGACTAGTTTCTGGCTTGTGGCCTTCATCAGTGAGGAGCCTTGGATCTGAGAGCACTGCACCTAAATCTTAGGATCTAATGCAACCCTCCAGCACCCACCTTTTAACTCTATTTAACTACAAAACTATGAGAATGAAATTGAAAACACTATTAATATTTTCAATCCAAGCTCAATAGCTTATATAGTCATATGGGTCTGAACTCAATTCAGTACCCATACATTTTGGTGTCTTTGGCTCTTTAACAACCATAGCCATCACTGTCATTAGGCAGGATTGGTGTAAAACCACTAAACATCACATGATCACTATCTCATACTAGCACAATAATTGTTATTAAATAATTCAAAATACAGCAAAACTCTCCATATAGTAGTGCCATCTTGTGCTAACAAGAGCAATCAATGGATGCCAGAAGGCTTGTGCATAAAATCCCTATCTAGTGCCTACTCATCCAATATCCCCAGACTAGTTTCTGGCTTGTGGCCTTCATCAGTGAGGAGCCTTGGATCTGAGAGCACTGCAACCTAGATCTTAGGATCTAATGCAACCCTCCAGCACCCACCTTTTAACTCTATTTAACTACAAAACTATGAGAATGAAATTGAAAACACTATTAATATTTTCAATCCAAGCTCAATAGCTTATATAGTCATATGGGTCTGAACTCAATTCAGTACCCATACATTTTGGTGTCTTTGGCTCTTTAACAACCATAGCCACCACTATCCTATTAGGCAGGATTGGTGTTAAACCACTAAACATCACATGATCACTATCTCATACTAGCACAATAATTGTTATTAAACAATTCAAAATACAGCAAAACTCTCCACATAGTAGTGCCATCTTGTGCTAACAAGAGCAATCAATGGATGCCAGAAGGCTTGTGCATAAAATCCCTATCTAGTGCCTACTCATCCAATATCCCCAGACTAGTTTCTGGCTTGTGGCCTTCATCAGTGAGGAGCCTTGGATCTGAGAGCACTGCACCTAGATCTTAGGATCTAATGCAACTCTCCAGCACCCACCTTTTAACTCTATTTAACTACAAAACTATGAGAATGAAATTGAAAACACTATTAATATTTTCAATCCAAGCTCAATACCTTATATAGTCATATGGGTCTGAACTCAATTCAGTACCCATACATTTTGGTGTCTTTGGCTCTTTAACAACCATAGCCAACACTATCCTATTAGGCAGGATTGGTGTTAAACCACTAAACATCACATGATCACTATCTCATACTAGCATAGTAATTGTTATTAAACAATTCAAAATACAGCAAAACTCTCCACATAGTAGAGCAATCAATGGATGCCATAAGGCTTGTGCATAAAATCCCTATCTAGTGCCTACTCATCCAATATCCCCAGACTAGTTTCTGGCTTGTGGTCTTCATCAGTGAGGAACCTTGGATCTGAGAGCACTGCACCTAGATCTTAGGACCTAATGCAACCCTCCAGCATCCACCTTTTAACTCAATTTAACTACAAAACTATGAGAATGAAATTGAAAACACTATTAATATATTCAATCCAAGATCAATAGCTTATATAGTCATATGGGTCTGAACTCAATTCAGTACCCATACATTTTGGTGTCTTTGGCTCTTTAACAACCATAGCCACCACTATCCTATTAGGCAGGATTGGTGTTAAACCACTAAACATCACATGATCACTATCTCATACTAGCACAATAATTGTTATTAAACAATTCAAAATACAGCAAAACTCTCCACATAGTAGTTTAACACCAATCCTGCCTAATAGGATAGTGGTGGCTATGGTTGTTAAAGAGCCAAAGACACCAAAATGTATGGGTACTGAATTGAGTTCAGACCCATATGACTATATAAGCTATTGAGCTTGGATTGAAAATATTAATAGTGTTTTCAATTTCATTCTCATAGTTTTGTAGTTAAATAGAGTTAAAAGGTGGGTGCTGGAGGGTTGCATTAGATCCTAAGATCTAGGTGCAGTGCTCTCAGATCCAAGGCTCCTCACTGATGAAGGCCACAAGCCAGAAACTAGTCTGGGGATATTGGATGAGTAGGCACTAGATAGGGATTTTATGCACAAGCCTTCTGGCATCCATTGATTGCTCTTGTTAGCACAAGATGGCACTACTATGTGGAGAGTTTTGCTGTATTTTGAATTGTTATAAATATAGTCTTAGCATTTTGTTTTTGGTTCATTATTCTTTTTTTCTATCTATATATTGTAACCATGTGATCTGCCACATGCTTTTATTAAACATTTTAACAGTACATTATATGATAATTGTCATCTAAAAAAAATTAAAGATAAAATAAAACTAATGACAAGAGATATAAAACTATTATTTAATCTGTAAATAAAATTGTATCACTTAATAGGCAATATTTCATATCTTTAGTTTTAAATAATTACTTAATAAAAGGTATTAATAAATTATATAACTGCTTTATACATATTTAGTCAATATTTAATAAAGTGTGCGTTCATAATGTTAAATTTTATAAAAATTAAAAGAAAGACAGACAGAAAGAAAGAATGAAAGAAAGCTAACTGAATGAATATTTTAATTGTAAGTGTTTAAAATTTATTAGGTTACTAAATTGCTTATAAGTTGGGTAAATTATTTTATTTAATTATTCAAAGTTTAGGTTTATTATTAAAATAAGCTTATCTTAAAGAAAGTTAGTTTTTGACCCATTGTGTGTGTGTGTGCATGAATGTATTTACTTATTGACCTTTAAATCTTTGATTCTATTCATTAAAATATTTAATTTATTTATTAAACTTTAAAAGTAAAATATATAATAAACTGGATGAACAAAGGGTTAACTTTATTATTTTAAACTTCTGGTATAAATGAAATCATGGTAAAATTAAAAATATTATTGGATTTGAAATATGAGAATCAGTAAATTATTACATTTATGGTACTCATCTTTTAGCTAAAGATGCCGCTCTATGGTGTGGTTTTTGCGCCAAAACACATAAAAATGCTGTTTCTGCGGCCGACATGTTCGAACATGCGTTTTCTATTGAACTGGATACTTTATCCAATTCAAGGGTTCTATCATGTAAATTGGAAAAAAAAAAAACCCAAGTTTTATATGTGCAATAACACACATACTTATTTATTTTGAAATCTTTTTAATTCTAAGTTGATTTTAGTATAAAATATTTTTTTTTATGACGCTTGTTTTCTTTTAAAATAATTAAAAGCAAACAAGATTTAATTAGTGCTCTTATATGTATTTTATTTAAACTAAAAAAAAAAAAAATTTAATGTTGATGTATTTTAAAGCTGAGATTTAGTTTTGTATTTTTTTTTATAAAAAAAAATAATAATCATTTTTGTAAGATTAAGCCCTGTAAGATATTGTTTTCTAATTAAGATTGCGCGGGAGATAACGAAGGACATAAATAGCTGGGTAATTTATTTTTTTGTTTGATTAGAGAGGAGGATTCAAAGAGACTATTCTGTTCATTCAGTTTTTATTGCTCACCTTCTTATTGAGGATCGATCTAGATTTTAGCTGTTATTGAACTGTTGCATTGTGAAAGTGACTAAAATTTCTTTTTTTGATATTGGTGCTACGGGAATCACCAAGTTGAATTTCGGTTGACCGACAATAACTCTATTTGCCGCGATAATAGCAGTCCTTCAGATGCCATGCCTGTAATATATGCCACGAAGAATCTCCACAACATGATGGGCTGAGCCTTTCCAAAGATGAACCGCCGGAGCTCCAAATTGTGACTTTCATCATGACCTAACTGTCAAGTCCAGAGTGGATCCCGATAATGCCTCCAGACTTCTGAACCTGTAGTAAATGACATCCGTTGTGTAGGACTCCATAAACCGAGCTTTATGTGAACAACATAACTTAATATTATCTCGAGGTAACTTACCTTTCCATGTCAAAATCAGGGCTAAATCTCTAATTAAGTCTCTCGCAAATCTCAGCTTAATCTTAAAAGGAAATTATATTTACAATGTGTAATTTATCAATTTAAATATTAAGGTATTTTTGTTTATTTTACAGTACAATCTTAGTAGCAAGATTTTCAATCTTAAAATGTTGCTTGTTCGAGAGTGTAGGGCGAGTGATATTTTATGTGCTTAATAATTTCTCAGTTTTATGATTAACCCTTGTTAAATGCTCAGACCGACCTTAGTAGTTTTCTTTTATTTTTGTTTGTTTGTTTGTTTGCTTCGGCGTAAACTAAATCAAACTTGGCTTTGGCTAGCAATTGCGAGGATATATGATTTATTTATTTTTGGTAGAGATTTATTTGCTATAATTCAGATTACGTAATTCATGTTTCTTTCTTGTGTGAGACTAACCTTGGCTTGTTTCAATGTACTTGTCCATGAGCGTTTTGCAGAATTATGACATTCAAGGTTCCAACATTTCTTTTCTGGACTAAGAAAATCTCGTCTGCGCTGTCCTGTTATTCTCCACAAACATCCATCTTACTAAATCTCTATAGGGAAAAGGGAATTGGTTGGGTGAACCGCTAGCAAGAAGATATAAGCCATTATTGTGTCATAGATAAGAAATGAACGTGCTTGCCTGGGTATTTAACATAGTTCTGCTCGCATACACTCAATGTTAAGATCTGCTAAGTAAATGTATATCAAGTTTCATGTTTATTTTGTTATTATGTTTAATAAATTTAAAAAGTTCTTATAAGCATTTTGGCTGACGTTTGTCTCAGTGTTTTCTCAATTGTCTGAACCACCTTCATTAGCTTTTGCTCTCCCTGGGTTTAGTCCGGCACATTCACGTTCGTATATCCTACCCACCCTTAAAAGAAATGTCTAGTTCCGGTTTTCTGACTAGTGGCGCCCTCATGGTCAGGATGTACGAAACAAAAATCTTTCGTCCGGCGCACTATAATACAACTTTTTTGTTGTGCTACAGAATGCAGGCCGCTATGTTGCATCGCAGTACAGCATGTATGTCACATAGCAGCAAATACATTTTCCGAATTCACACAATTTATAAAATAATTACGGCTTGATGAGAGATTTTGTATTTGAATTGTATTGGAATGTTGTTTTCATTGTATTTTTTTTTATTTTAAACTAATGAAATGTTCAGATTTTTAAAGCAATAATTATAAGACTTTTTACAATGTACTGTATTGAACTTTTATTTGGGAAAATGTTAAATATCTATGTTTTTATTGAGTTGCAATTAGGTAATGTGTCAAGTAACATACTGTTAGTAACATTCCATGAGACAAAGAAGATTCTACCATCTGTATATTTTTGAAGTAAAAAAGAGTGGTACGAAAAAAATATCCAGTAAGAAAAGTCCAAATATACAGGTTTTTTTGTAAATTTCATAAAAAGCAAATATTATAAACATGTTTAATAAGTAAAGAAGACATTTGTATGTGTTTGTTGTTGTTTAAAAAAGTTTGAGTTTCTTTCTTTTGTTCGAGTATGGTTATGATTTTGAATTTTTTTATTTTAGCATTACAAACAACAGAACACTAACCCTAACCCTAAAACTAACTCTAACCCTAAAACTAACCCTAACCCTAAAACTAAACCTAACCTTAAAACTAACACTAAACCTAACCCTAAATCTAACCGTAACAACTTTTACTTTTATTACGATTATTATTTTTTAGTTAAACAACAACAAAAAAAGTCGTAACACAAGTAAAAAAATATCTGATAAAAAATTGATAAAAAAAAAAAGCCGTAACATAAGTAAAAAAATATCCGATAGAAAATTGATAAAAAAAAGCCGTAACACAATTTAAAAAGTATACGATATAAAAAACACGAATCAAATTGTAATTTGTTGATTTTATTTTACATTTATTATTGTCATTTAAATTGTATATGTTAATAAAAAATAATATTTAAAAAAGATGATTTTGTTTTGTTTTTTATTTTCGCATTACAAAAAATCACAGAAAAATTATTAAAATCAACGGCCCGTGAATGTTCATGTTTTATATTTTTAGCATGAAAACAGTGCCATCCAATGGCAACTTTAGCTATAAGACAAGCACCATATTTATTTTCTGTTTATTATTTTAAAAAAAAACTTTATTCATTTTAATTAGTTGATTTCTTATTAACTTTGAAATGGAACGCAAAACGCTGACACGTGATGTTTTTTTTTTAGAGAAAACTAAAGACAAAGGGAGTTTGGATTGATTTTTTAATCACTGACTTTTGTCATTGATTAAATTTTAATACTGTAGTTGTTCTTTTTAGTTTTATAAAACAAATGTTAAAGTAAAGTTCTGTAAAATCGTTAACTTAAGATTCATGCTTATTAAACTGAAACTTTCTAAATTTCATTGTAACATCATGTGCCAAGATATTATGTGTTGTTTATTACTTAATTTTTAAAAAGTACAACTGTTATTTAACTTTGGAGTTCAACAGGTGAAAATGTTTCCATTAATTAAGAAAATCGTATTGATCAGTATACTAAATCATTTTATGATAATCAATCTTATTCTTTGGGGTTGCAAATTTAAAACCAAGTTTAAAAAAAAAATTAAGAACTGTTCAAAACTAAACTAATTTGAATAAATGCTTAGTGATTAACCATTAACTTTTTAAAAAGAAAATGAAATGTCTAAATGCTTTTAAAAAAAACCAACTGCAAATTTAATACTGCCTTCAGAAATTTAAGTTTTATTAAGAAAATAAAATATTTTTTTAATGACGGAAATGTTCATTGATCGTCTGCATTTGTAGAGAGAGAATGGAAAACTTTAAAAAAAAATATTTTTTTTGCTGTTAAATAATTAAATTGAATAAACCAGAATAAAATGAAAGAAAAGTTGATAAATGATAATAAAGGACATTTAGTGAAACCATGGACAATTACTAGAATTCTATATCTACTAATAAATTTACACAATTAAATGTCATATTTTAAAACTAGCTAGCTCATGTTTAAATTGTCTCTTTGTACAATGGATCCATACCTGTTTATATTTAAAGTAAAATATCTTATTCATGTACTTGTCTTTTATCATAGTGAAAGTTGAAGCTCCTTTGTTGTTATAAAAAAATAATATATTGGTTTGTAAAGTATGAATGCGTCGATATTATGCATATATCAAACAACATGGAACCTCGCACCATAACAGGTTACCTACTGCTGATGAAGCTTTACTAATGAACTAAGTTTATCATTATTAGCATATATAAGCGATTTAACCTGCTGAAGAAGAAGCTGTCAGTAGTAAAAAAAAATCAAATTAATCTAGACCTAGTACTTATCATTGTTGTTTTATTTTATTTTAAAATAAGTGATAACATAATAGTTATGTATATTTTTTATGCTTTATTTTATATGTCAAGGTATCTTACTTTATTATTTGAAACTGTCTCAAGGAGTTTGCAATAAAGTGTGTAGATATTTTTATTACACACAGATAAATTTAAATATATTGGTGAAGTGTTTAATTTAAATTTGCCTATTTTTTTTTGTAATTTTAAGGACAAATAACTGTTACATCTGTGTTTATCAGAAGTTTAATATTTAACAGAAATTGCATTCTGAATTTTTCTGAGAAAGAATTTTTTTCATTATAGCTATTTAATTAATATTTAATAGCTATTTAATTAATAATATTTATTGCATCAGTCTGTCCACCATAATTTCATTAATATTTATTATGCTCATTATTTGTGTGTGTATTCCTTATCTTATGCAAATATTCACTATGCTATTTTAATGTGTTTATAGTCATTTTGACTAGTATGTTCCTGTCGGTTTGG
Organism: Epiperipatus broadwayi; assembly: GCA_028023455.1. Lineage (NCBI taxonomy): Eukaryota > Metazoa > Onychophora > Udeonychophora > Euonychophora > Peripatidae > Epiperipatus > Epiperipatus broadwayi. The sequence goes on along the minus strand of JAQFVV010009112.1, from coordinate 8,283 downwards.
GATATTGTTTAACGGGTAGAGTTTAGTGTTGATATAAGCTATTAATTTTTATTATTAGTGATAAATTTGTATCTTGCAATTGTTAGAATTAGTTATGCTTTATAGCTCTGGATTTTATCAGATAGTATACTATTTATTATGTTTGTGGGATGGAGAATGTTCTCCCATTATTATATGTATTTGCCATGCGAGGTCAATGCTTTTCAAAACATTTCATTTATAGCTTAGATAGCTAGATTCCATGGAGAAGATAATTTATCTTTGGTGTGTTTTCCCTTTTTCTTAGGTAGTGAGACTGCATCCATGCCTACACTTATGCCTGAAAGATAGGCTTGGGAACTACCATTATTATAGTCATGTTGCCTTGCTCTGAGGAGCTTATTTTCAGTAATGTTATCCCTCATGTGCTATTTGAAAGATCAAATTTTCCACTATAGAAGAAGCTGTGGCAATGATAGCTAGTTGTTGAGGTAGTCATCTAATGTGCATTAGTAATTTTCAGTATTTTGGTTGCTAATAATAATATCCGTATTGTGGTTCTGTGCTTTGCCAGTGATATACAAGTAAACCCACAAGATTTAATAATTTAATTGCTCAGTTTAAAGCATAGAATAATGGGAATACACTGAGCTGATATTTTAAGTCAGCTCATATATATATAGGCTCACATATTTATAATTTCGTCATAGATATTTTCCGAAGTTAAATAGTTTGTAAAATAAAAATTAACAAATGATTTTAATTTAATGGGAAGGGTAAAATCTTAAACTTTTATTTTTGCTATGAATTTGAGCAATTTTTTAAAAAAAAGAAAAAAAAGATAAAATATAATTTATTGTCAAAAATGTTAAAAGTGTTTAATTAAAAGGAAGAAAACTCGAGAGATAAAAGGGTGGGGAAAAGAAAACAAAATTAGATTGTTGGTAGTAATTAGACTCTATTGTTGAAACTTTCACAAACTAAAAGTATTTGGTTAATAATTGCTATTACGCTAATTAAAAAGAAAAAGAAAAGATAAGAGAAGGAGAGATAAAATCGCTTTTTAGAGTAAGTCAGTTGACTTGAGAGACCAGCAAGGACAATAAAGAAAAAAAAAGAGAGAAGCTGTGCTCCGAATCAGAAATTATTATAGAAACTTATTTTGCGGACTCTTTTCAAATGCATAGCGGCTAAAGCTACCAAAACCTTCCCCTTTGGGGAATTGACTGCCACTCCATCTGAATGAAGCTACTGAAAGAGTCCAGGAATGGAAAGAAATGTATATTGCTAGCCGGACAACCAAAGGAACATCCATGGACACACCAGAATTCTCATATACAAGGACAAAGGCACGACAAATGGAATGTGAATCTATGAAAGTCAGGCCACTTCGCTCTGATCGATCAGGGTAATTATAAACTTTTCAATTAATGGGAACTTTATTTAAAGCGTAATAGAACTTTATTTTTGATTTATTTTTCGTTTATTATATTTGTTACGAATGTTTCAACAATAGAGGTGGGGAAATAGATTTATTTAATATCGTAAACTATTTATTTTAATTCTCGTTAAATATTTTTATGAAATATTGGTATGACTGTACGTGAAATTTTTTAATATCTGTTCGATCTAGAGGGTAACAACAGGGTGGGGATATAAAAGTGCACTGCCAAGCAACAGAGAACCTTAGGGTGTTACTTGCTTGTTAGTAGAAAATAAGGGAAGTGTTGAAAGTATAAGAAAACGAAAGACACTTATACGTTCATTTTAAGTTTTTGCAAGTTATTTATTTACCAAATAAAGTGGGGTTTAAAAATAAACTTCAGGAAAGATTATATACTATAAGTCACCTTTGTATACACGCCTGCTAGAATCCGCAGTGTTAGTATCGGCACGAGTAAATCCATGGTAGATATTTGGGAAGAATACTTAGAAAGTTAAAAGTTTGAAAAATCAGAAATTGTAAGTCAGTTCTCTCTGGATCCAGCAGAAATATAATGTTATTAATAATAATAATAATAAAGGAAAGTTTGTTTGTATCCAATGTATATTTGAATTCTTTAATTATTTATAATAATTAGTTAGTGTCCTTAAGTGAAAACCCCTGTCAGATTATAAACAAAATTTGTAATCGTTGAATCGCCGTTCGAAAATAAATAAGACCAGGTTTACGTAAAGCTTCATGGCCAAGTTCCAAGAGAGAAATCCTTGGTGGCGCCCTCGACGGCGATTCTAATAATTAAGATTCAGTTATTAGGGGAAGGAAAAGAATTGTAGTGTCACAGAGGAGGGACAGAGGAAGAAAGATAGAAAATGGCGCTTCCAACATGTCGGGCTCGTTAACAAGAGAAACGCCCAGAGATCAGAGTTTTAAAAAAAAAAGAAAAAAAATTTTTAGTAAGGGTGGTGGATTTCAGATGGTGGTGGTATGTCAGTATTCTCGTAGGGAAGGTTATGAGTTTGAATATAAAATTAAAGAAAACAAAAGAATAAAATATGATTGAGGATGAAAGTAGCATGGAAAGCCCGATGGTAACATTTAAAAACCCCGAGCGGTGTCAGTTACAAGAAATATTGAGAGCTATCGCTGAGCTCAAAGAAATTGTAATGGAAGACCGTAAAGAAATAAAAGAAATGAAAGGCATGATACAAGAATTGAGGAAAGATGTGAATGAATTAAAAGAGAGGGAAAAGAATAGGAACAATGAAAAAAAAGGAAGTCATAGACCCAGTGGACCATAAAGTCAGTAAAGAGGAAGAAAAGACAGAAAACGAAGAGACAGAGCAGTTTACAGGGGAAACTAAAGAAATCCCGAACAAGAAGGCTATACAAATAAACCGAGAAAGAGGTAATGGAAAGAAAGCTCAACGAATCTAGAGAAGAAGAGTTCGATAGGGTCACGTTGGCAAAATTTATACACATAAAAACATTTAAAGGGGAAAGGGAGGAAAGCCCTTTTGACTACTTGGACAGTCTAGGTGATTTTTTCTATGTCCATAAGTCGAAAGAAAAAGAGAAGATCATAATAGCAACGAGCCATTTGAGTGGTTCCACTAGGGAATGGTGGAAGGCGGTAAATTACAAACCCCCTACATTCCAAGAATATCGAACTATGATTTTGCGAGGGTTTTGGAGCGTGGAGAAACAAGAAACCATACGTATGAAGATATCGCAAGAAAAGTATAAAGCGGACAAAGACGGTACGTATAGTCAATTTTTCCAATGTCAAGCGGCAAAATTGAGAGCCTTGGAGGCATATCCGATGGATCAATTCCAGATAGTGCGAACTATCAGATTTAACCTTCCGTCAGGTGTGCAACGTAAGTTGGCCGAAAACCGTCAGCTATCCATTGAGGAAGCGTTAGAAATATTACAAGATATAGAATGGGAGGACCAGGGGGTAGGTGGAGAAAGTAAAGTTAGATGGGAGAACTGTAACGAACCCGCGAGTACGAGTAACTATAATCCCAAGAAAAGTTGGGACAAATCACCTCGGGGCAATTAAAGTTTTTTTTATTTTTTTTTATATGACAAATGGGGCAATGAGCTGATATTTTAAGTCAGCTCATATATATATAGGCTCACATATTTATAATTTTGTCATAGATATTTTCCGAAGTTAAATAGTTTGTAAAATAAAAATTAACAAATGATTTTAATTTAATGGGAAGGGTAAAATCTTAAACTTTTATTTTTGCTATGAATTTGAGCAATTTTTTTTTAAAAAAAAAAAAAAAAGATAAAATATAATTTATTGTCAAAAATGTTAAAAGTGTTTAATTAAAAGGAAGAAAACTCGAGAGATAAAAGGGTGGGGAAAAGAAAACAAAATTAGATTGTTGGTAGTAATTAGACTCTATTGTTGAAACTTTCACAAACTAAAAGTATTTGGTTAATAATTGCTATTACGCTAATTAAAAAGAAAAAAAAGATAAGAGAAGGAGAGATAAAATCGCTTTTTAGAGTAAGTCAGTTGACTTGAGAGATCAGCAAGGACAATAAAGAAAAAAAAGAGAGAAGCTGTGCTCTGAATCAGAAATTATTATAGAAACTTATTTTGCGGACTCTTTTCAAATGCATAGCGGCTAAAGCTACCAAAACCTTCTTTTTGGGGAATTGACCGCCACTCCATCTGAATGAAGCTACTGAAAGAGTCCAGGAATGGAAAGAAATGTATATTGCTAGCCGGACAACCAAAGGAACATCCATGGACACACCAGAATTCTCATATACAAGGACAAAGGCACGACAAATGGAATGTGAATCTATGAAAGTCAGGCCACTTTGCTCTGATCGATCAGGGTAATTATAAACTTTTCAATTAATGGGAACTTTATTTAAAGCGTAATAGAACTTTATTTTTGATTTATTTTTCGTTTATTATATTTGTTATGAATGTTTCAACAACAGAGGTGGGGAAATAGATTTATTTAATATCGTAAACTATTTATGTTAATTCTCGTTAAATATTTTTATGAAATATTGGTATGACTGTACGTTAAATTATTTAATATCTGTTTGATCTAGAGGGTAACAACAGGGTGGGGATATAAAAGTGCACTGCCAAGCAACAGAGAACCTTAGGGCATTACTTGCTTGTTAGTAGAAAATAAGGGAAGTGTTGAAAGTATAAGAAAACGAAAGACACTTATACGTTCATTTTAAGTTTTTGCAAGTTATTTATTTACCAAATAAAGTGGGGTTTAAAAATAAACTTCAGGAAAGATTATATACTATAAGTCGCCTTTGTATACACGCCTGCTAGAATCCGCAGTGTTAGTGTCGGCGCGAGTAAATCCATGGTAGATATTTGGGAAGAATACTTAGAAAATTAAAAGTTTGAAAAATCAGAAATTGTAAGTCAGTTCTCTCTGGATCCAGCAGAAATATAATGTTATTAATAATAATAATAATAAAGGAAAGTTTGTTTGTATCCAATGTATATTTGAATTCTTTAATTATTTATAATAATTAGTTAGTGTCCTTAAGTGAAAACCCCTGTCAGATTATAAACAAAATTTGTAATCAGTGAATCGCCGTTCGAAAATAAATAAGACCAGGTTTACGTAAAGCTTCGTGGCCAGGTTCCAAGAGAGAAATCCTTGGTGGCACTCTCGATGGCGATTCTAATAATTAAGATTCAGTTATTAGGGGAAGGAAAAGAATTGTAGTGTCACAACACAGACACAATGCTATTTTATATGCATCATATGGAGAAATTCACCAAGGGGGTTGTAAGTCTCTTAAAAAATTTAATATTATTTTGTGGATATGAAATAAATTAAATATTAGGGTATGTATGACTTCTAATGAATGCTTTTTATTTACCATTTAGTTTTTCAAGATTAACATAGTGCTAGGCAATAATCATTTATGATGTGATGATGACAGTTATCATCATCATATTACCCATTTAATTTAGAAGCAGCAATAGGTTAGATTGAACTTAATTTTCTATTTTTGTTATTATTACTTTATTAATAGTAAGATATTGTAAATAAGTGTCTGACTATAAAATATATGGGAAAATGTTAATCAGCTTATGGTGTAAGCTAGCCAATGTTTATAATTATTGTTTTTCAATTGCATTAAATGTTTGTTTAATGCCCTGTTTTAAGCTAGAATAAATTTTGATGTGTCAACTACATATTCTAGTGATTACTCATAATAGTTTATTGTTCTAAAATTTATTTAGCAATTTTGAAACTAGGCAACCAAGAGGGGGATAGTCTTTGAATAAAGTTGATTTATAATTATTGATCTCTCAAAATCAATGTAAAAGTACATCCAGCAGCTATGATGTCCAAACTATCAAAGAAATAACTTTCTAGAATAGTTCAAAATTAATATTAATAATGATATCATGTAGGGAAAATAGAAACATATTTACACAATATTAAAAAATTCAAGAAAATTATTTGAATTCATTGTTTTAACTAAGAAAAAAGATACTCAGAACAATTTATTAAGATATATAAATACTGACTTTATGTCAGATTCATATAATTATATAAACAGGTTAGTTTGAGTTTAAAGCCACTGGGTTTTTGGCATTTTATATAGTCACTGATTTTATGCCAGATATATTATAATGATCTGATACGCACATGGACCTTTGTGGTTTGTTTACCAGCATCTGTTGTCTAAAAATAATATTTTATATTTATCATTTTTACTATATATTATTAATTATTTTTACATCTTTATTATTTATTAACATTTGCTATTCATTACATTTTATTATTTTACTTTACAAGATCGGCTTTCTTATTTCATGCCTCTAGCATAGGATCACACATTCAAGCAGGGGGTTGTAATACTATTGACAGATTAACCATCAATAATACCTATGGCCATATTGAGGATACACAAATGGTCAACCTTGACCATTTTTCCTGGATATAGTACCCCTTCATACTTCTGTGTCAAAACCTGCCATCCAAAGCACTTTATTTGTTTTGAAAACAAGTCTCAGACACCATCCAGCCATATATGCTATATACATTTGGTATACCGAGATGATAGGCACACAAACCCAGCACTTGAAATATTCTCAGGCTAACCCATAATCTTGACCACAGGACCCAGTGCAATACTAATTAAACAGAAATATTCTAATTTTTTTAATTACTGGTGATTGTCAGTTAAAAAGAAAGTATAAACCAAGTAACATTTTAAGCAAACATTTATTTATTCAGCATGCACACACATTTAAATAATTCTAACAGTGCAATTTAACACAAAGAATAAATACATATACATTAATTGTTAAGAGATTCAATATTACTGATTGTCTTTCATTTATAGTTCATTTCATTAAAAGAAAAATGTATATCTAGATCTTTCTGATTGAAAAAGTTCATTTACCTAAGTTTTTCATGATATCAAGATGAAACATTTCCATTGTTTTTGATTTCCAACTGGTTGGCCTTTTGGTACCCATTGATGGCTTTATAGGTTTCATTCCATTCTTCAGATGAACAATGGGAGAGTATGTGGCAGTATCTATATTGTGAATGAGACAGGCAAGAGCAGTTGTTGGAGCTGAGGACCTGGGGCATGAAGCCTAGTTGATTACTCCAATGTTCTCTAGCAACACATGTTGCTACATCTGCAGCTTATACATTTATATTTTCCAATGAACTGGTGAACTAGAAAACTGCAACTACTGATTAAAACTGGAAAATTTGAAATAAAAATTGAACTGAACTGAGACTTCAATGAAACTTGAACGAAATTGGAAATAATGGACAAGTTGCCTTTTTAATACCTAACTCTCCCATTGTTTATTTTTTTATCATAACTTTAATTGGTTTAATTAGTTTTACATTTTTTATGTAATCTTTCTCTAGATTTATCTAACTATCTTATCACATTCATGCTGATGAGATAGTTTACACATTTTCTAATTAATTCTATTGTCAGTTTTATTTTTAAACATTTCATTTTTTTTTATTCTTTTAATATTTTTTTTCTAAATTTAATTTATAAAAAGAAGAGGGCAGATCTTACATCTTTATTTCTTTTAATTCTTTTTCTTCATCCCAATCTTAATAAAGTTTTATTCTAAAAAAAATGATGCAATTTTTATTTTATTTTTGCACATCTACTTTTTTTTTCAAACTATTTTCCATTTCTCTTTTCTTATTAATTTGCTTATTTATTTTAAATTATAAAACATGTAACACAGATAGACATATATATATATATATATATATATATATATATATATATATATATATATATTGTAGCCCTTGGATTTGTCCAAGACTCCATTTTTTAAGTTAACCATGAAAGAGAAGGTTCAATCAAAATTTTCCTCATAGTTTATAATTTTTTTTTCTTTAATAAGAAAAATTTTAGCCAAGACCAAGTTCGAACCCATATTTATAAAGATTGCATACATTTGACTTAGTAAACAATCTGAAAATTTATTATTAAGGTATTTGTAACCAAAAGATTAGTTTATTTTATTTATGGGTTAAGTTAATATTAAAAATATATTTAGAAAAGCAAGATTTATACATTTGTTGATAAGTTAACTGAGAAAAGGGAGGAGATGTGTGACTATTAAAACTACATAAAATAGTGATGATGAATGGACATTATTTTATACTAAGTGAGAAATAAATAGTTCATGAAAGTAAATGAAAAATAATAATAATATAGGTATAATAGTTGTAATAAATAAAGATTAAGGCATTAAATCGGTCAATTTAAAGAAATGTATACATGCAACACATGTGTGTATTTAATCTGATTATACATTTTTGATTGTAAAGTTCACAATTAATAATCATTTC
>JAQFVV010009111.1:0-17176 GCA_028023455.1 Epiperipatus broadwayi | reverse complement strand
CCAGTAAATAATAGGGAACATATAAAGTAATTATATAGATAAATGTACTTTCTGAAATTACTATTAATAACTATATTTTTAATACTATAATCTCAATTTATACATGCATAATATATAAATAAGAAGCATTTGTCATATATACATAAATGTATTGAAAAATAATGTTTGCAACTCAACAAACAATATGTATTTTATTGCATCAAAGTTTATCAACAAATCATAAGCTATTATATGCAAACAGCTTGGAACAAAATATAGTGCAATTGTGTTTCCATTGCATTTGTTTTTTAGCATAAAATTAATCAATTGAAAATGTACTAATGACACATAGAAAATGTCTAGTGTTAAATAATAAATACCCACTTCCAAAAAAGATAGTATTATTTTTTTTTGTAATTAGAGATGGAATTTTAATATTTTAAAAAATAACTTATTCATTGAACATATTCTTTATCAAAATTCAGTTTACTGATAAAAATGTAGTAAAGAATATTTTTTTTTACTTAGATACATTTTTTAATGGGAAATCTAAAAAGAGACTTTTTAATATTTTTTTCTATTTATTACTCTTTTTCTTTATTTGTGAAGTTTTTATTTTATATTGAAAATTATCTTTTGTTTTTAAACATAAGAATTTAATATATATTAATTACATAATGATATAATGTATAAATTTTTACTCCTTAAAAAAAAAAAAATTGTTACCAAATTTGCTACATAAGCTATTCAAAAGTCATTCTTCAAAAGTCCTTGATTAAAGAATGAAACATTTTTGTATTACAGTTATAAAACTACATTTATTGATTTTCTCCTCTTCATTTTCTTGTTTACAGTTCAACTTGTCCTCTTTTCTCTTCATTTATTATTAAAGAGTGTTGTAAAAATTAAATGTTATATTTAATCTTTTTACAATATCAATTTCTGCACAATATATATTTTTAAAAAATAGCATTATTATTGTTTATAACAATACAACAATCTATGAATAAACATTAAGACATAGAAAATGTTACAAATAAGTGCACATAAAACATAAGCATGTTTCAAATTCATTTCATGTTTTGAATTTAAAAGTGGATGATATAAATTTAAAAATCTTACTTTATATTGCAGTGCTCAATGATTTAGTCTGTTATGATTATGTGTATAGTTTTGCATCTTGAGTTGAATCAAAAATTTTCCAGTTTACTCAAATTCAAAAGTAATTTTAAAATTTTTATCCTATAGTTTTTTTATAGTGAATAAGCTATTTAATACATGTTAGTAAGAAATATTTAGATATTCTTTGCTGGATAATAAAATGAGATAAAAAATATTTGCCTATCAGCAGTTTAATAGCCTAAGTGAATACTGTAGATGACACCAACATTCTTTAATAATTAATAAAAGTTCCAGGAATAACCTTCATCATGCTATGAGCTATTTGACTATTTTTTTATTATGTTAAAAAACTATTCATATTCCATGAGCAGAATTGGGTTTATTATGATTTGATTCTGCATCTTTCCCCAATTGTATAGTCAAGGCACTTTAAAACGGTTTTTCCAAAATTCATTCACACAAAACACATTTTATTTTATATTTTGTATTGCTTAAATAAACTAAAAATTGTAAATTTGATGAATTTAAGCACATAAACACATGAAATAGTAATCAAATGAATATGTGCACACACATACACATGGAATGTTAAAGGTAAAAAAGGGATCATGACGACTTGTGATACACAGCATTGCACTGACATTTAATATAAATCGGTAATGTAAAAAAAATAAATTGGTATAAATCAGCCCAAGTTTTTTCAGTATAATATAGGAAGGTTATCAATAAGAACGACATACTCAAACTGATTCAATGGATTATCCAATCAATATTCTGATATAACACTTCATAATCCAGCATTTATAAAATAAGTAAGCTATTGAAACAAATTAAATAATACGCAACAACACAAATTTGCAATATATATATACAGTACATATTTAAAAGAAAATCATTTTTTTAAGTATGTGATTATTTGTTTAAAATAATATTAAAACAGTTTGTCAGTTTCCTATTGTTATTTTATTAAGCTCACGCTTTTTTCTTTTCCATATAATTTTATCAGTTGCTTAATTCTATTAATCATTTCTAACATGACTGGATTAGTGCCAAAGACAAACAAAACAATGCAGAAGAAATTGAACCGTTTCATAGTCTCTGCTTCATTAATTTGTTATCTACTAAACTATTTAAAGCTACTGAAGTGACATCTGGCAGTATTTAAATTGCTATATGATGAATGATATTTTGTCCCCCCCCCCACATAAATTTAAAGTAGTAGATTTTATTTTCCCAATAATATTATTTTTTTTTTACAAAAAAAATTAGGAACTAGAATGTAGATCTAAGATACTGTGGTACGATTATTGAAATATTAATTATAAGTTTATGTTTATTTTTTATTTGTTACACGCAAATATATATATTATTTTTAAAAGATAAATAATAAGTATAAATCATTTTTTAACGAATTATAATATATAAGACATAGTGACAAATAAACATACAGATATCTAAAACATACAAAGATAAAAAAAAATAATTCAGAAAACAACTCCATTTACATTTCCGTTTATAAAAATGTAAATGAATGTTCAATATTTTATAATATAACTCAAATTTGAGATGCAAAAAATATATTATATTAAAAGACAGATGACAAGCTTTGGCGATCTACCACTACTGATAAAAAAGTGTTATGGTATCTGTATATCCAAAATTGCACTTAGAAGACAATTTAATAGGCAATATATTTATATAGATCATATAATAGTAAGGCTACTATATAGTACTCATTTCATATGCAGCCCCCACAGTCCAAACTATCTATTCATTAACTGTTGATAGCTAAAAAAAAATATTAATATTTTAGAATGAAGTTTTTTAAAAAAAAAATCCTAGTATTTTTCTAAAACTTACTGATACACATTAAATATTAAATATATTTTATTTTCAAACACATTTATATGTAAATTTGTCACAAATATTTACATCTTTTAAAGAATCAGTGACAAATAATATACGAAATATAACTCAATAAATAGTGATGGTACACTAAGCAAGAAAGATTATAAATATATTATTCTTTAAAATTTACAGTTTACAACTTTTAGAATTTTTTGAAAAAAATTTACAGTTTAGCACTGCTTTCGAGCATGATGGTCATATTAATAGAATTAATATTGTGTAGAAAATAGAATGCTTAAGTTAAATAAGTTTATAAATTTAAATTGTGTGACAATTCAGATGATTAATGATAATGATTAACAATGATTCCAACCTTTAGGAAAGTGTTGGTCTTAAATTATTGCATTATCACGAAAATGGTGTATTTAAATTACTTATTTAGCTTATAAATTCTATTTTCCACACACCCATATTAATGCTATGAATATGATTGATCTAGTCAAAAGCAGTGCTAAACTGTAAATTTTAAAAATAATAAATCTATAATCTTTCCAGCATAGGGTAACATCATTATCTATTGAGTTATAATAAGTATAAATATTTTATTTAAATAAAAAATGTATATATATTTTGATAAACTTTAATTTGGATTTTTCAATGTAAATTTTGTACCAAATTAATCTTAGTGATAAAATTGAAATATAAGCCCTGTGTAGTTTGGTGCAATGATAAGAGTAGCAAATTATAAGACCAAAGTCCATGGATCACAACCCAGCTTTGTCGTACTCCATGTTTGAACTTCTTTAAAATTTCCAAAAAATAAAACAGATTATTTTATTAAAATATATTCATAACATTTATTATTTTATATAATAAGAATAATAAATGTTTAGTTTAAATTAAATGCACAATAACAAATTTATAGTTGTATTGGAGATGAAAAATAATATTTTTTTTTTTACTGAATTGCTACAATATTTATAATTAAATTAATCGGTATTTTTTGATTTCTCCTTTTTTTCCTAACTGTATTAAAATAATTGCTTCATTTGTGATAGGTGGACAAGGTCAGCCTGAGTATAGAATTGATTAAAGAAATCACTGATACAATTTTTTTTTGGCCTTAAATAAATCTTAAAAAAACATAGAGTAATTAAAATTAATGTATTGGGTGGGTAACACAGAGATATTAACATATATGCGCATATATTGTAATGGTCAGATTTTTACATTCAGGTAACAAAATCCAGAGTTCAAATAAAATATACCAAAGCTGATTGAAAGGGGATGGTGAGAACCTGAGTCTGACCAAATTCTAACTCATTTGCCAGTACTCCATGATTTAACACCTTATGAATGGCATTTCTGAGGTTACACATGAGTCTCAATTTAATCTATGAGCTGGCTACGAATAACTGACTATACAAAATGGCTAATTAAAGGGTTAATTGGACTAAATAACACATTAATTAACTAAATATAAAGTAAACACTTACAACTATAATGCATATTATATATATATTGTAATGATATATAAATATGTCGTTACATTAATTTAAAATAAAAACTTAAAAGTTCGCAAATAAAAGTAAAAAACTAAACGCTAAAATTAAAATGTTTGTTAAACATATATACATTCGCACAGATGCCAAACTTTAAAAATATTTTTTAAAAAAAAAAACAAATAAGTATTTGAACGTACTTTTTTTTTATAAAAAAAAGATTTAAATATAAAAATAGTTTAAAAAAGAAATAACGTAAGTAAAAATAAAAACAGGTATTAATTAATTCCTGTAATCTGTAAATGGAAATGATTGTTTATTAATTATCCAAAAGCTGTCTAATTAAAAAGTCAGAGAGTAAATTAGATAAGAGAATAAAGAGATTTCAGCTTGACCAATGGAAGCACCAAGCCTCAGCCCGGACCCGAACGAAAATTTGGATTAGTGATGTCTTTGTTCATTCAATCTGGAGATTTACTATAAAAAAAGAAATACAGTTTTTTCTGGAGTTCCAGCGTGTGTGTCTGAGAGTTGTGGTAGGACGCACATACCACACTCTCTATTTAAAAAAAGAAAAAGGAAAAGACTGTGATACCTTGAACCAGCTATTGCCATCTCCAGAACATTATCTTCCAATGGAGGCATCGCAGGAATTAAAAGCAGAAACCTGGACTCTTCTACCGTAATCTATATTGGCATGAACTCTAAATTGAAAAATAATTAAGAACTTTCGTTCAAGCTTATGATCTTCTATCTGACTTTTAAGTTTAAAATCAATTAATAATGTTTAATTTTATATGTTTTCCGATTGATAAAAATCATTTCCATTTTTTTTTTCTTATTGTATAAATTATTTGTTGTTTAAATTTTAAATGAGGGAATTTAAGGTTGGGTATAGACATTGCATAGATTTGTTAGTGGTTGATAATGTTGTGGTTTTTACATTCGATTAGAATATATGTCAATGATATCACTGCAAGCACCTTACGATGAATGCTAATGGGATTTGTATATTCCCTATGAAAGTGACGTTTATCGATGACTTTGTATTTTGATCGGTTGTGTTTGATTTGGAATGTTTTTGACCATGGAATCTGTGCAGCTGATCTGTACTCAACATTTTAAAACAAATTTTATAAAATGCATTTGTGCGAACGTATCTAAATGTTAAATTTAAGTCGGGCGTGAATGGCTATATAGTTTTGTAAAGTTATATTAAGGGAGGGTAATCTTAGGTTATTCATTTCGTGGTTGAATTGGCTCAATGAATTGGATATATTTGTGTAATTAGTAGATGTAGTATGAGGTCTGCTATGGGCAGGATTGCAATATATACGCTACACACACACCTTCTGTTTGCCTATGGATGGGTTAGTAAGTCGGCAGAAGACCGCATTCCATTCCTATGGAGTTTTTTGTTTATTGTTCTACTTGCCAACAGATGTAACATTCCTGTTGGTGGAGAGTCAATGTCTTCTCTAATTCTACTTACTGTTCAGATGTCCATTCCTGACAGTATAGTATTTTGTGTTGTCGTATCATGCTACATTGAATACATGAATGTATCAGATGGATTGGCGCCAGTTGATTGCGAAATTTGTTGCCTAAGGTTAAATCAGGGAAGAATATTTTCTTTTCAAATGGAGATCTATGTAGTCTATTCATACTTGACTATCTAAATAAAATATTAAACTCATCGAAACTTAGTTAAATGTAAAATTAAAAGTTAATATAAAAATCTAAAATGTTAAACTTATTCCTCAAAATTTAAATGTTATTTTATATGTGCGTAAATAAATATTTTTATGTGTTAATTTCTGGCAGTGGCTTTTATTTATTGATATTTAAGATATAAATTAAGATATAGATTTTTATCTCTGCGTCTCCGCTGAGCTAGTGACTTGGGCTAACAATCGGAATATTTAAATAAAGTGGAATCTTAACAGCGCGTATCTGCCTACTCTATAAATTTTTCTAGGTTTAAATGCCTAGATGGCGCCTTGTAGAGCATATATCGTAGTTTGCGGTTAGATTCGATCTTCACTTTCATTTCGATCGTTATAATATATATATGTGTGTGTGTGTGTGTGTGTGTGTGTAAGATTATAAATGAATTGGAATTGGATTGGACTTATACAATGAGCAAAAATTATATGAAACAAATTAAATTTAAAATGATTTATGAATAATTAAAATTAATCAATAAAATAAACAACAATGATACTGGTTTAATATGAGGGATCAAATGCATGCAGGCATTACTTAGCAAGATGGGAATCAATAGAAATACAATCATTCTCACCTTATATCTAAACATAAGTATGAGTGGGTGATAAAAAAAATATGCCTATAAGTTTAATATGCCAACATCCTACATTAATATCATGGTTTGCCTTTTTATAAATGAGCATGCTAGCCCAGAATAGAACATAGATTATAGTACTAAAGTGGCTGTTGCTATATATATATATATATATAATCAATCTTAAAAATGATGCAGATTTAGTCTAAGGAATTGAGATTTGGTTTTAGACTAATACTGAATAATCACTAAGTATAGGAAAAAAAAACTGATTGCCTTAGGTCAACATATATATGCTGTGGCACAGACCAAAATGTTATTAAATAAGATTACAGTATGTATGGGTAATTATTTATGGGCTTTTACATCAAATGTGCAGTACCCTAAAACCGAATGATTTGCTACTAATAACAAACATTTGTAGTTCAGGGAATTCAGATAGGCTACTCAAAAATCCTGGACCCTACCCCAGTATCATGCTTGGCGCTCTTACCTGAAATAAGTGTATAGGGGTAGCTTCCACTGTGAGCCCATAAAAAGGTGCAGCAAGATGTTATGTACAATGGGTACTTAGTAAAAACACATCTGCAATGCAAAAAACAAATAAAAAAATATGTATATTTAAAATTACGGTGCCTAAAACAGATAGCCTCTATTTGCATAACTAACAAAATCTGGTTCTTAAATCAAGCAACATAATCATGCTATATTAATAGAATAAAACTAAATTATTAATCTAGCTTAATATCCTCAATCTGCATCATGAATTAGTTTTCACTAGAGAAGAGAAAGTACATTTAACTGACAATTAATGTAATTTTATCTATCACTGTTATTTCTATCTCTTTTAATAAAACATATATTTAAAGTCATAGGTTATAACTATGATCATGCAAACCATAATTGCTATTTAATAGTATATAAATTGAATCAACTGATAATAATGAATGCTTAGTGATTGGTTATTATTCAACATATAAAATTTCAAACCAGCATGCATATAAACCAAATCAATATTTTAAAATATATGAAAATTGAAGATATCAATTATCATATCTTCCTTAAATCTATTAACATTTAAAAAACTTGCTGCTTCAAAAGATTTGGCATATTATAAACCTATATAAATTTTAGAGAAGTAAAGTAGAATACAATACATGCATAGGCATAACTGCAGTGAATAAGAAATTTAAATAAATTTGGTTACAATTGTTTAAATTTAGAATAATTTAGTGGAAGTTTACAGATTTAATTTCATGTAAGATTTATACAAACTTTATATTTTACTTTAGATAACAGTTTAATGAGTTAGGTCCGAACATTCAGTTTTAAATTAAGCTAGCTTTTAAGATGAAAATTTAAAGATTAAGAAATTTATGTTAGATTTCTGTGGTGCTTGAATGGTTACCTATCTTCTAACAGCTTGTGTCTTGGGCACATCAGACAATGGGTGTAGTGGCTCTCTTGATCTTTGGATAGGTGGCATGGTTCTGTTGTTTTTCTTCTTGTAGCTGGCAGTAGGTTAGAATGTCTCCTATAGCCATGATGATGGTGATGTGCTGTTAAAACCATAGGATGGGACTAGAGATCACCATGGTCCTGCAGGAAAATGGCAAATTTATACTCTCCTATTCTGCCATATCAAAATAACAACTTGCATGAAGACTGGTGGCAATACTTTTCTCACATTATAAAGTATATCTTTTTTGATGTATAAAATATAGTTTATTTATATGATTTTGAGATCCGACTATATTACTGTCAACAAGATTGTTTATTGTTAGTAAATCCATTAGCACTTATTCAGAATTTTAGATTTTAATTTATGAAAAATATTTAAAGTTTTGTTTTAACCTTTTACTGGAAAGTTTGTGACTAAGTTTGGCTGGCCATCACAGATCCCTAAGGACCTGGTAATGTTTCTGATCAGTAAACCTTGTTTATCAGAAATGATATTTTAGGAAAATATTATTGCTAAAAATTAACATTTTAGATTTTATCTTATGTTATACTAACAGGTGGCATTGGTAATTCTTGTTTACAAGTATTTAAATTTAAGAATCACAAGAAACTTCTAAATAATATTGCACTATATATGTATCATGGTAGTACATGGATTACATATATATATATATATATATATATATATATATATATATATATATATATATATATATATATATATATATATATGGGATTTTAACCTCTCTAAAGAACATAATTTATAATTCAAAATATATTATTTTTAAATCAAAATACTTGCTGTAATATAACTATATGTATGATATTATCAGCATTTGTTCATACACACACGCGTGCACACACACACACATATATATATATATAACTGCTGTTTTAGCAACCTTATATATATATACTCAGGAAGAGTTTAAAGCTGTTAGGGGTAGAGTTATAGGGAGAAATAAGTGAAATAGATATGACATCAGGAATATACTGTTTCAATGTGTTAGTTCATGCATGTGTAGATTGAAGATTTAAATAATGACATAATAATATAGAAGGGTCACATCGATTCAAAATTATAAATAAAATTTTAAAACAGACTATTGTCTTATAATTAAATCTATTTCCTTTTTTTTTTGTTTTCTTCTTGTGAAATAAATTTAATTAAGAAAATTTTATCACCAAAGTTTTATTAAATAATTAATAGGTTTTTGAAAAACATGGAATTATTACTTTTTTATTTCAAATTCCAAAGGTATTGTTAAATCATATTGATTAGAACTACTTATTTATTAATTACATATCTTTGCAACTAGTTTTTCTTGTGTGAACAGCATAATTATTTTAATTACACTTAATCTTGATTAAAATGTATATTTCATCAATAACCTCAGCATGACTTCCTGAAGGTTTGTGATGATGGTGTTTTACTTGTATTTTTATATTGGACTATTTCCAAAATCTAATATGAGTATTGAATGTCTTTAGAAAAATTTAACATTATTTAAATATTCCAAATACATTAAACTGAAAATAGACCAATATAAAAATACAAATAACGTCTGCATATTTGTAAAAAATTCATCCAATATGACAAATATAAACCAATTATCATATATATATATATATATATATATATATATATATATATATATATATATATATATATATATATATATATAAGTCAAAAATAAATTTTATTCATTCTCCTGTCTATTTCCTGTTCTGATTGTTAATAACACATTGATTTTCTGAGCTAGTTTGAAAAAGAAGCTTGAAGAACAAAAAACAGTTTAAATAATATGTTAATTAGCTATTATTTTGCCATGGGAACTTTTCTTTTTTTGATTGATTTAATTGCATATCTGAACTTCTTTTAAAATATTGGGCAATTCAGAAGGTATTGTAATTGTAAGAATATTGTTGTTTTTTTCCTCAATTTTTCATAGAATTGTTCAACACATTTCTTGATATCATCTCTCCTTTTTGTAACAGTTCCATTTTTTCTTCTTAAATCCTTTAGAATCTCTCATACTCTCTCAGATCATCTGGATCCACTTTGTATGCCTGATATACTTGAATTCTCTCCAAATATACCTAACTATGCCATCTATAAATGTTCAACCTGGCTGAAGGATCATCATAGTACAGATCATACATTCAGTAAATCAACTTACAGCACTCACATTCACAAAAAAAATGAAATAAAGAGAGACTTGAATAGATTAAATCTAAGTTTTAAGCACAAATCATTAAAGTGATGGCATTTTAATATTTATTATGAGATAATATAATTCATTAAAAAATGATATGTGGAAAGTTGTTAGAAAATCAACAATGAGATTGAGGGATTCCATGATAAAAGTATTAAATGTGCATTTAAGCAGCTTCATAATTCAAACCCAGTAATATATCACTATAAAATGCATTCCCATGACTGCATTAGTAATATATATATAAATCCATAACGATTGAAGGTAGTTATACTTTTGGTTGAGATACAGAGGCAATGTTACTATCTTTTAGTCATTCATCTCCCTATATGTAAACTATTTATTAAATGTTAAACTTGGCTCAGAAATCTAATCAACAAACTTTTAAATAATTATTTGTCAAAAAGGAGAACCTTACAGAAGTGGTTTAATAAAAATATTAACTTACTATCAACATAACAATTTATGTATGCTAATTACATAACAATATCATGAAATGTAAGTATCACTTATCAAAGAATTTAATTAAGAGAGTAATAGAATAAAATGTAAATCATATACAATAATTTATGCTATCATACAAGTAATACAAACAATTGTGGCTCAGAGAAGAAATGAAATTTAATGAAGAAGATCAACAAGCACACAGTAAGCTGTAATCAGAGTTAAAAATCAAATATAAATTTATTTACAACAATTATAAATAATACATCAATTGTTGATTGAGTAAAATGGTAAAAAATTATAGAATAACATTTATTTAATTTTTCAAAAACAGTTATAATAAAATTAAATACTTTATGCCACAAATATGTATGGGTTAGAGTCCTTTTAAAAAAATCATTAATGATAAAGAATATATGAAAACATGTCAATATATAAACTTCTTAATTTTCAAAATTATTTCAAGTTTATAATTACAAATTATATATAAATTTCAGAGTACAAGAAAAAATGCGTACAGGCATGCATGTGTATATCCAAAAGATTTACATGTATGTGTTTATATGCAACAATAATAATAAATGTGAAAAAAATATAAAATAGAAATATATAATATTTAAATATGATTGTATTTCATTTAAGCTGAATATTCTAGTAAACTAATCATACAAACAAAAAGTTCCAACAAATGTTACATTGGTCTTCAAACAATTACCTTGCCTCACAATAAAGAATATAACAAGTTCACATATGAAAAGTTCAGTTTGAGTATTCAAATATACAATATTTCAAATATCAAGAAAGTGCAGAAAAATTCAAGTACTACTAAAAAAAAGTATAACTTCACTCCAAATTCTTCAAAAATACTACTAATAATGAATAACAATAATTATAATAAGCTCTGACTTTACCATGTAATAATGAATAATTATAGAAAGATGTTAAAGAGATAGACAATCTCAATGAATGATAAATTAAACATCTATATCTAAAATATGTGAACATTTATTTTATAAAAATAACTTCTACAATGGGTATATTATATCATACTTTCATTAAATAACAAACAAAAACAAAATTCACTATAATGTAAATAATTTCTTTTAGAAATATACAACTGATCCAAAGCATATATGTTAATGAGATTTAGTTTTTACATAACCTGAATTTAACAAATTCTCATTAATGCTAATGTTTCTATAATATTCTTTAAATAGAAACATTTTATATTTTGCACTAAAATTTTATTTAAGTATTCTCACATACTTCAAAGGAATTTCTCATTATTATTAAGTTTAATTTCTCAATTAAAAATTTTAAAATAAAATATAATAAACTTAAGCTGATAACATCTTAATAACATAATAATTATCAAGAAAATATATATTTTTCCATCTATTTTTAATATATAAAATATAAGTATAATTAATCTTTTCCCCTATGGAGCTTTGAACAATAAGCAATAAAAATAAAAATAATATAATCATTACTTTTTTACTAATAGCAGTGGTATTATTACTAGTAATAAGGATTATATAAAATTCTATCAATTTCTAACATGCAAAAATATCAATACTATTTTTTGTTTCTCACTGATACTTTAAATTACAATGATAATGAAAAATATATATGATATGGATGAAAACCTTAAGACAGTTCCTAAATGGTTATTTATTTAAGTATTAATTTGATAATTCATTAACATTTATTCAATTAGGTAGACAATCAGATATTTTTCAGATAATGATCACATATAGTAATTAATTAATTATTTGAAGTGTTATTCATTTAATTCCAATATTAAACAATATTGTTTTTTTTTTTGTTTTAATGAAGATAAAGAATAATTAAACAAACAAAATTAACACATTAAAATAATTCTGTGATTTTCTTTTCTGAATAAAATAAAACATAATAAAAGTGAATTGAATAAACAAATATGGAGAATTTAATAACTAAATAGTTGATAATCAATGCACATATTTAATTTTAAATACCATGCTAGGTAATTATTAAAATATAACATAGAATGTGACAAATATGGCAAACCTAATGATTCATAGCACATATACATTTAATAATAAAATAGAATAATAAAAATAAAGGCATGGTAAATACCATAGTTTGCAATAAAGGTTGAAAATACAGATAATTAATGTTTAAAATTTACTAGTAATTCTTAAATATAATGAAGAGAATGAACTATATATTGCAGATTTAATAATTCATATTTATTTCAGAATGACATACTTCATTGGAGTTAAACCACTTATTGTATTGCCTGTACCATTATGGTTGTAATTTCATTACATATTTTCAAATAAATATAACATAAACTTCTATTATAAATATGTTAATATTTGTATATTATTTGTTATCAATAAGTTTTTTTAAAGAAAATTGATTTCATAATTTATTGGTAGATAAATGTTAAAACTCAATGTAGAGAGTGAGACAAATCTGAAATATTTAATAATTTGTAGTTCACACAAGATCAGGAATAAAAGAGAACGAAGCACAGACAAATACCAGAAATACAAATATTTAATTTCCATGGTAGCTATTAAATATGATATAAAGAATAAAAACATCAGTATGAATTTAATCATTTGTATTCCGCATAAATTCTGTAATAAGATAGAAAAATATGAGCTAAACATGGTAAATACTGATATTACATTATTATAATTCTTCTCTTATACACTTAAATATAATTTTTTATATATAATTCTTCCTTCATTTTTCTAACAGTTTCGACTGTCCTGCAATTATAATAAAGTAATATATATATATATGAATATAGGAAGAAAAATGCAAAGAAAGTAAAGGAGAAGCTATAAGTAAATAGTGATATTTAATTATTAATATATATATATTGTAACGGGCATATACGCCATTACATTATTTTTTTAAAAATTGAGACATTGAAAAGTTTGCATTTAAAAACTTCTTTTTTTTTTTTAAATTATAAAAATTGAAAATTAATTCTATCTTAAACTCGTATATATATAAAATCGCACAGCTGAAAAAAATTATTAAATAAAACTTTATTTAAAAAAAAGAAAAGTTTTAAAACTAAATTTTCAACAAAAACTTAAAAAGATTTAGAGATAAAAATATATCTTTAAGTTTGGAAAACACATTAATTAATCATAAAATGGAAATGATTGTTTTAATTAGTTAAATGTAAACTAGCCATTGGGCATTTAAAATGTATAAGCAAAGGTCAGATAGGAGAGAAAAACAATAGGAACAGAATGGCCAATGAAAGAAATTCATTGGGAAATCAGACCTCAGTGAAAAGACCATCACCATCGATGACGTAATGCCCATTGGATCTGAAAGTTTACATATAAAAGAAAAAGTTTGGAAATAAATTTTTAGTGAGTGAAGAAAATTTAAGAGAAGACGGAGATGTGTTAAGTCGGAGAGTTGGAGATGAAGGGATTGAAAGATGTACTTTCAATTCCTTCAGTGGTTATAAAAAAAAAAGAAACATCATTTTTCCTATATTGAGGACCACAGGATCATTGGGGGATTTAATGCTGGATTCCAAACGGCAAGCAACTGTAAAGGATGAACTTTTCTAAAACAGTAAGAACTATATAACTAATGAACATTTCTAAAAATGTAAGAACACTATGAACTCTAAGGAATATTAATATACTAAAATTGAAAACAATAAGAACTCTAAATGCTAAACTTTTCAATATTTTAAATAGAAGAGCTTCCTATCTGACTAAATTAGTTATAATTTTATTTGATGTATTTCTTTTGTAAAATCATTTCCATTTATTTATTTTTTTTTGTTCTTTAAGTTTTTATTATGATTTCTGTTTTTTGTTAAATTAAAGTATATAAATGTTAAATTTAAGTTGGGTGTGAATGGCTATATAGATTTGTGAAGTTTTATTAGGGGAGGGTAATCTTAGGTTATTTGTTTCATAGATGAATTAGGTCAATGGATTAGATATATTGGTGTAATTAGTAAATATAGTACAAGGTTCACTATGGACAGAATCACTAGTATATGCCGCACACTCCCATTTTGCCCATGGAAGGGATAATAAGATGGAGAACACTGTCCCTTCCTATGGAGTTTTTTTATTGCTCTTCTCATCAGATAGATATAGTATTCCTATCTGGATGAGAGTCAATTTCTTCTCTTAATCTATATTTGTGCTGTTGAATTCGTATTACGTTGAATACATCAATATATCAGATGGATTGACATTGGTTTAACTGTGAACTTTTGGCCTAAGGTTAAATAAGGGATAAAATATTTTCTTTTCAAATGCAATCTATATAGTCTATTCATACTCGACACTCTAAATGCATTAAATTTAAGTTGGATATAGATGGTTGCATGGATTCGTTATTGGTTAATTATGTTTTGGTTTTCATATTTGATCAAAATATATAGACATTCGGTAAATAATGATACCTTATGGTGAGTATCTAAAATATATTCATTCGGATGTCTTTTAAGTTATTGGTATCAATGCAGCATCATATGATGTATGCCATTGGGTTTATTATAAATTTCCCTCTGCAATTCCATCAATGACTTTATAATTTGATCATTTATGGTTATTTTGAAATGTTTTTAAATGTGTAATCTATGTAACCGATCTATACTCAACATTATAAAACAAACTTTTATAAATCCATCTGTGCGAACTTATACAAATTAAAATGTAAATTAAAATCTAACAACAAAGTTAAAAATGTAAAACTGATACTAAAATAATTTTAAATCTTATATATGTTTAAATAAATGTTTGTGTGTTATTTCTGGCAGTGGTTTCCTTTATTTTGAAAATGTTTTTGGATAAGAATTATTTTATTAAGTCTGCTGTTCCACTGAGCTGGTGACATTGGGCTAATGATTGAAATCAAAATATATAAAATAAAAAATAAATATATTTTTTTTAAACTTACGTATCTGCCTACTATATAAATTTTCTAGGTTCAAATGCCTAGTGGCGCCCTGTAGTGCAGATATGTTAAGACTCCTTTTCTCCGGATCATTATAATATATATATATATATAAGTAACTATTAAATACAATTTAAAGAATAAAATAAATATGATAAACTTCATAAAGTCAGAATAGTCCTTTAATATATATATATATATATATTAAAGTTATATATATATATATATATATATATATATATATATATATATTAACTCTAAAATTCCACTGTACATATTTTTGTAAGAATGTAATGTAGAAAATTAAATAAATATGACATTTAATGTTTTATAATGCGTACAAATATATGTAGATGAACACAATGGGCTTAATAACTTGCAAGATTTGCCCATTCATAAATGTTTGAGTTGAAAGGATAGATGAATTCATTCTATCTTTTCAAAAAGACTTTATCTTGTATTTAAAAGTGAGAGAATTCATTTATAGTTAAAAATCCACAAAGTGCATGCACATTAGCTTAATGGCTGGTCATTACTATTAAGGTATTTAGATTCTAAATATTATATAAAAAATAAAGCAAAATATGATGAATTTTTAATAATTTATAACTCAAAAAGTTTCTAATGACTGCACATATCTAATCTTGAATGTAATGTGGAGTTGAAATAGTCATAGTAGATTTAATAATTTGTAATGTAAAGGAATTGAATGACAAAATATAATAGAGAGTTTAATTTTAAGATAGAATATACATGTTATAAAATAAGTAAATTTGTTGCATATGAACACAAATTCTAAAACAAGCTTCTTTTCAATTTTTTTCCACATTCATACATCAGATAAATATATATCAAGCAGTAGAAAAATATCAAGGCAAAATATATAAAAATTTCTAGCCATTCATTTAGCACATTTAGAATTACTAAGCATTACATGATCACCATTTCTTATGCTTGCTCATAACTGTTATTAAAACAGGCAAAACTTTCATACACTAGTGCCACTCAGTACAAGCCAGAGTAATCAATGGATGTTAGAAAGCTTGTGCATAAAATCCCTATCTAGTGTCTACACATCCAAGCTAGAAACTAGTCTGGGGATATGGGATGAGTAGGCACTAGATAGGGATTTTATACACAAGCCTTCTTGCATGCATTGCTTACTCTGGCTTGCATTGAGTGATACTACTGCATGGAGAGTTTTTCCTGCTTTAATAACATTTAGAATTGCAGTAAACTTTATCCAAATTAAACAAGACAATTGTTGGCCCAAAATTCATCATAAATCAAAGACCTCACATAAAAAATAAGTAGTTATAATGAGTTTCAATGGGAAAAAATGATTCATTATTTTACCTTCAAAA
>JAQFVV010009110.1:0-17194 GCA_028023455.1 Epiperipatus broadwayi | reverse complement strand
CATTATTATTGTTATTATATATATATATATATATATATATAACGGACTTGAACCTAAACTTTACAAGCTTTCTACATCTATCCAATTTAACTTATTCATATATTGGAGATTATTTATCTTTTTCACATGTATGTGGTCATGTGTATCAGTTGTATAAGATAAATTGGATAGATGTAGGGAGCTTGAAAATTCGAGTTCAAGTCCCTTATAATTACAATAAGTTTAGTATAGACTATATATATATATTGTAACGAGCACAGACGTTCGTTACATTGTTTTTTTATTTATTTATTAAACATGAAAGTAAATTAAAAAGTTCGCATTTAAAAATTTTCTTTAAGAATTAAAAATTGAAATTAAATATCATCTTAAACTCGTATATATTAAATCGCACAGATAATGAAAAATTATTAAAATAAAACTTTATTAAAGAAAAAGTATTTTAAAACTAAATTTTAAAAAGATTTGGAGATAAAATTATATCTTTAAATTTATCTTTAAATATATCTTTGATTTGGAAAACAGGTTAATTAATCAGAAATGGAAATGATTGTTAATTAGTTAAATGTAAACCAGCCTTGGGCATTTAAATGTAAAAACAGCGGTCAGATAGGAAAACAATAGAAACAAATAGCCAATGAAAGAAATCCATCGGGAAATTGGACCTCAGCGAAAGGATCATCACATCGATGACATAATGCCAAGCCAATCCTTCGAATACGTATAAAAGGAAAATTTGGAAATTATTAATTAGTGATTGGAAATTATTACGATGTGACTATATGTAGTAGTATGGAGTTGGAGGTGGAGGAATTGACAGACGCACTGTCAATTCTTTCAGCTGTTAAAGAAAAAAGAAATGAACTATCGTTTCCTACATTGAGGACTAGTTAAAGCAAAAATCTCAAGATGGATAAATAAATCGGCCTTCAGAATATTAACCTCTTTAGGACGGCATGGGAATTTACGTTCATGGCAAGCAACGGATAAAGTTGGACGTTTTAAAAACCGTAAGAACTTTACAATTAATGAACATTAAGTTAAAAACTTTTCGTATTTAAAATAATTGCATTAGTTTTCTATCTGACTAAAGTAGTTAAAATGTTATTTGATGTATTTTTTATTTATTTATGTAAAATCATTTCCATTTATTTATTTTTTATTCTTTAAGTTTTTATCATGATTTTTTTGTTTTTCGTTAAATTAATTATATACATGTTAAACTTCAGTCGGGCGTGAATGGCTGTATAGATTTGTAAAGTTATATTAGGGGAGGGTAATCTTAGGTTATTTGTGTCGTTGTTAGATTGGGCGAATGGATTGGATATATTGATGTAGTTAGTAGATGTAGTCGAAGATTCGCTTCTGGCAGAATCGCTTCATACGCCGCACTCTCCCGTTTTGCCTATGGAAGGAATTATAAGACGCAGAGCGCAGTTCCTTTCTATGGAGTTTTTTTTTATTGTTCTTCTCGTTAGATAGAAGTAATATTCCTGTCTAATGAGAGTCAATATCTTCTCTTAATCTTTTTGGTGCTGCCGTATTCCGTATTACATTGAATACATCGATGTATCAGATGGATTGATGCCAGTTTGACTGCGAATTTTAGCCTAAGGTTAAATAGGGATAGAATATTTATTTTCAAATGCAAATCTATATGGTCTATTCATACTTGACCCTAAATAAAAATGCATTAAATTTAAGTTGTTTATAGACACTTGCATGGATTGGTTATCGGTTAAGTATGTTTTGGGTTTTCATATTTGATCAAAATATATAGACATTCGATAAATAATGATACCTTACGGTGAGTATCTAGAATGTATTTATTTGGATGTTTTTTAAGTTATTGGTGACAATGCAAGTATCTTATGGTGAATACTATTGGGTTACATATAAATTTCCCTCCGCAATTGTCAGTAATCAATAATTTTGTATTTTGATCGTTTATGTTTACTTTGAAATGTTTTTGACCGTGAAATCTATGTAACCGATCTATATTCAACATTATAAACAAGCTTTCATAAATTTATCTGTGCGAACTTAATTAAAATGTAAAATTAGAATATAATAGTAATTAAATGTAAATTAAAGTCAAAAATCAAAGTTAAAAATAATGTTAAATGTTAAAATGTAAAATTAATACTAAACAATTTTAAATCTTATATATATGTCAAATAAATAAATGTTTGTGTGTTAATTTCTGGCAGTGGCTTATTTTATTTTTATATTTAAGATAGAAATTTTATCTATACTCTTAGATTATCTTATTAAATCTCTGCTATTCCACTGAGCTAGTGACATGGGCTAACGATTGGAATCAAAAATTAAAAAAAAAAATTTTTTTTTGACTTACGTATCTGCCTACTTTATAAATTTTTCTAGGTTCAAATGCCTAGATGGCGCCCTGTAGTGCAGCCTACATTAAGTCGAATTCTCCGGATCGTTACAATATATATATATATATATATTGATGCTACATAAAGATATTTTATATTATATCTGATTTATTTAGATATCTGAATAAATATTCTAATTTTAATGGCACTTTGAAACGATATATTGTAGAGATATGATTTCTATTTGTACATTAAGTCCATTTTTATAATAATAATAATGATGATGATGATAATACATATTAATAATAATAATAATAGTTGTAATAATAATAATAGTAGTAATACTACTGCTACCACTACTACTACTGCTACTACTACTACTACTGCTACTACTACTACTGCTACTACTACTAATAATAATATTGAATAGGTGAATTTGACTAAGATTATATATTAATTGCATAATATTAAATTTTCAAAATCATTCTGCCATCTCTGCCCTCTGCAATAGGATGCTTATGGGAAAGGAAGACAGTTTCAATATCAGCTAAGAGACTTAGTTTCCCAGCCATCAATAATGGTCTGGGCCTCCACAGCACCCAAAATGTTCTATATCCAAAAAGCCATAAAATCAGTTGCATCAATTGTTCAAAACTTCTCAGCACTACAACCACTGTTACAAGTAATTCATATTGATAGACCTCCCCTATAGCAGCTTCATTTCTCACCAATACATTACCAACCAATCCTAGCAGCAACCAATTGATCAATATTTTCTATGCGTAATAAATATCCATATTGGAAAATATATGCTATATTATATCCAGAAGCCAATAAAGATTATCCTCCCATTCTTAGTACCAATAATCACCAACTAATCTCCTTCTTGGAATCTAAATTTTTCGATTTTCATGCCTTGCCACATTTTCTCCAATCTCATCATCTATATAAAAATATAAATCTATTCTGTACCTTATGTAATGTGGCAGAGGAAACTCAGCAACATCTCTTTCAGCAGAGTCAAAGCCCTCAAACAAATCAGGACTATCATTCTAAATACATACAGATGACCAGTTGCCTCTATATAACAGCTAATTCAATGCTATCAAAAGATACACCTTCCCACAACATATGCAACAACTTTCACCCTGTATGTCTTCTGATACACTCGCTGCATCTTCACCATTGGCAACAACACCAGAAGACACCCAACTACATTCATCAATAAGGTCCAACAAATCAAGGCCTGGGATAACAATACTGATATTTTTTTCTCCATTTGGTCACTATTAAATCAACAATTCAATTTATAATAGGTCATAATTCAACAATAACCAATTGAAAAGAATTCAATGATTCCACCCATTACTTTTAATAAAACTCACCTTCACTAACTGCCTTCAACTCCATTTACCACCAGGCTACAGAATTTACATCACATCTATAACAATTTACCTATTGTCACAATATTTAATTCTACTCTAAATTTTGATTTTATTCTTTGTACAGAACCCAAAGCTTGATTTTATGCTACATGAATTATAAGTTACTTTCCTAGTATATTACAAGATTAACAATTAAAGAACAATAATCAAGATTAATCTAGTGACTGTAAATAACTTTCAATATGATGCCAGATTTTATAATGTTAGATCATATCTATATATTTATATGAAATTGAGTTTTATATTGAATTGTTTTTTAAAGACTTTAATGATTAAATTTGATATCCATCTCTGTATCAAAACTAATAGCAACATTTATAAAAAAATATACCTTGAAACCTGATTATTGTAACCATTGAAATTAATCCATATAAAAATCTGTACATGATTAGACCTGTAATCCTTACAATCAATGTTATGTAATTCTGTGCAATCCAAAGGATTCATAAAGATTATTGTTGAATCAATAACAAGAACAACAACAACACTATTACTACTACTACTACTACTACTACTACTACTACTACTACTACTACTACTACTACTACTACTACTACTACTACTACTATTGCTGCTGCTATTACTACTACTATTACTATTATTGCTGTTGATATGTACATTAAATAAATAATGAATTGAATTATTATTATTATTAAGACAGGCAAAACTCACTATACATATTGCCACACACAGCATGTGATATTATTATCATTATCATCATCATCATCATCATCATCATCATCATCATCATTATTATTATTATTATTATTATTATTATTATCATTGTTGTTGTTGTTGTTATTATTATTATTATTATTATTTTATCATATGAAATTGTTCATGATTAATGTTGATTTATAATGACAGATAAAAAAAGTGTAAAATATAAGAATTAATGTTCTATTTTGGAATAATATTAAAAAAAGTTAATTCTAATATCTTGAAATAATTCAATAAAATTAGTCTTACTTTTTGGTCTCTGCATTTGAATTTATCAGGTTTAATATGTAATTCTTAAATGTAGTATTCATTATAGTCACTAGATGTCCTCGCTGTAACTGACAGACCAATTCAGCTGCTTTCCATGGTAGTTTATCCAAATGTATAGAATAACACATATCTCCAGTTTCAGATAAGAAGCCTCCATGTGGACATAAAAATTCTAAGATAGAATAATTGTTATATACAAACATGAATCTCAATATTATAAAAAATGACTTTGTTCTATACTTAATAAAATTTATAAATATCAAGGAATTACAACTGTTGTAAAAGAATGGCAAGCACCCTCCCTCCCATGTGATTTAGTGCAGTGGAAGAATAACCGATTATGGAGTGTAAAATTTTTAATCGATTGCAGTTCAGATACTTCCAGCACTCAAACATCTTATGACTTTGAAACTTCCACCCAAAAATATCAAGTATTAAATGACTAAACATTAGATGATTACCATTTCCTATGCTTCAAACTGTTAAAACAGTGACAAATTCTCCATACATTAGTCCCACCCAGTGCAAGTCATAGTAATTAATGAATGCAGAAAAGTTTGTACATAATCCAGTATTCCCAGATTAGTTTCTAGCTTATGCCTTTCATCAATGAAGAGCCTTGGATCTGAGAGCACTACATATAGATCTTTGGATCTAATGCAACTCACTAGCAAATACTTTTTATCTTTTTAGTTATCTATAAAGCTGTAAGTGCAAAATGAAAATATAACATTTTCAATCCAAGCTCATTCTCTTGTATAGACCTTTAGATCTGAACCCAGTTTAGTATCTTTACATTTTTGTGTCTCTGGTTTTTTAAGAACCATAGTCGTCACCATCATCTCATGGAAGGAATAGTATTAAGCCACTAAACATTATGTGATTTATCATTTCTTCTGCTTACACATAGCAGTAACAAACTCTCCATACATTAGTGCCACCCAGTGCAAGCCATAATAATCAATGGATTCAAGAAAATTTGTGCATAAAATTCCTATCTATGGCCCAAAACACCAAAATGTATAGATACTGAACTGGTTTAGATCTATATGACTATACAAGTGAATGAGCTTGGATTTAAAACATTGTCTGTTTTCATTTTTGGACTCATAGATTTATAATTAACTAAAAATGTAAAAGGCGGTTGCTAGAGGGTTGCATTAGATCGTAATATCTAGGTCAAGTGCTCTCAGAGCCAAAGCTCTTCACTGGTGAATGCCAAAAGCTAGAAACTAATAGGGGATTTTGGATGAATAGATATTAGCTAGATATTTTATGCACAAACCTTCTTGCATTCATTGATTACTATGGCTTGCACTGGGTGGCACTACTATATAGAGAGTTTGTCACTATATATTAAATTATCAACTATTATTATTTAATCACAATATTCCATTGCCTACAAATTTTAATACACTGAGTAAAAACCTAAATATTATTAATTTAAATTGTATAACACATAGATATATAGACAAAAGTTATATACATGACTAAAAAGTAGTCTGTAGAGTACTACAAATTAAATTAATTTTTATCAACATAAGTTAGAATTAAACTTAACAAAAAATTACACGCACTAAGCAAAAAATACTATGACCAAGTGATGATAATCAATAGCAGTCAGCCATAGCTTGTCACCCTTTTACACAATTTATTGTAGTATCTCAATATATGGGATTTTATCTCAAACTTTAATGAGTTTTTTTACATTATTAAGATGCAACTGGATCAGTTCAATGTTAATATAATATATATAAAGAGCCAAGCATAAAACAAAATAGAGTTATATAAAGAGAACCTGAATACTGCAAAGCTAAAAATTGATGAAAATTCCCCATCACAATTACACAGTACTAGTTTGATCTGAATTAAGTTGGAAAGATCTCATGTCATAATAGTTAGCACATCTGCCTGCCATGTTCATGACTTTATGGTTTGAGTCTGGGTTAAATACATGGTGAACATTTTTTGGGTTATAAAGAGTGTTTGTATTTTGTCCTTCAAGATTTAGCACAATGGTCAGAAATCAGACCCTGGAGTGTAAGGTCCTTGGATTGGTTACACTTCTGGCTCTTTCTACTTCAAACTTCTTATCAAGAATTGAGAAATAAACACATTTGATTATTTTATCTGAATTAAATTATAAAAGTAAAAGAATATTACATAATTTGTAAAACTGAATGGAGTCTTCATGGAGATTTATATTACTACTTTCCCTAAATGATTTATCAGCATTAAACTAAAAATATGCATATGGTGAATTTGTAAAAAGTATGGTTTCAAAACCTTATATCACAGAATTTTTTAAATCAAAGATCATTGTCATGTAATGATGAATGAGTATATGAATCATTAAGTATATTAATAACTATAACTTTAAGATAAAAAAATCTACCAATATCTCCAAAACTAATAGAAAAATAAAAACATTCATGATAGATATTGTTGTTATTAATTAAAAAGTTCAAGCAATGCAGAACCATGTCTGTGTGCTTAGCACACTGCCCATATAAACCACTAAAATGTTTGGTACAAAAAATATTTCACTGACTTCTATTAGATTCATTCTTCATATGACAATACTTCTATCTTTATATAAACATAATCCTTTAATTTATATAGCTCATACAGTCACATAATGTTGTGAGGAATATTGAATTTAATATCTTATAGATCCCAAGATCTCCCCTTCTCCATCATCTAACTTAAGTATGAAGCATTTTTAAACATTGAGCAAGAAGTTGATATATGGTAGAGACATCTTTTATTAGAGCTTGAGGCTTTTTTCTATAAAAATTGTTAATATTTCTCTAGACCCTGAAAAAATCTCAACATATATATAATGAAAAATACTATTTTAATATTGAATATATGTAAAATCATGTGATAATCACCAAGTCTATTTAATTAATAATTGAACTGCCCCCTAATGGGCCATGTTCAATAGCTTTTTACAGTTAAGAAAATGGACTACTGTACTTTTTATTATACAATACTTTAGATCCTTTCACTTAGAATTATCCAGAATAATAACAGATAGAAAGCAATTCTCTATTTTTTTAAATGTAAATTGATATTTAAAGAACTGATATTAATTTTATAGAGTTGAGAAATATCACTCATTTCTAAAACTATAATACATAATCATGTTATACATGTGATAATAAATGATATTTTATTATTGAATAGAGATAAAATCATTATGATCATCAAGTCTATTTTTACTATAAAAAATTATTGAATACTGGCAGCTAGAGGGCAGTTCAATTATTAATTAGACTTGGTGATTATCATATGACTTTATTTTGCAGGTTCATCCATGTAAGATTTTAATTAAATAAATTCCAACATTTCAACTTGATCACACAAACCCTCAACTGGAAAATGAAAACTAAATAATTGCAGAGATTCTGTAAGCATTGTTAATAAAAATGGTTGTAGAAGCACTGGAAATTCCACAACTGAATAATAGGTGTATAAAATTGAAAAAAAAAATAAATAAATAAAAAATTCAGGGAATTTTTTTTTTTTTTTTTAAATTTCCAAATAGGAGGAAGTTTACATGTGTCATCACATTTGTTGATATAATTTGGTCTTTTTAGTATCTCAATAGCTTCTCTGATCTTATATTATACTATGTACCAGAACAATTAACCTTTCAGGTAAATCATATGTAAAAAAAAAAAAATACAACACATAAATAATGTATTGTTAGCAAATGGTTATAATAAAAAAATTATACATCAAACCTTATTTCAAGCATGCCTTATATAAAAGAAAACAAAAACAGTATCAAACATATTCTAAAATGCTATGACATAAAGACAGCATATACTCCTTATCAAAAAATTAATAATTTTCTAACCAAGCCTAAAGATTTAATTATTCTGGAAGCTTAAAAAGTTTATGAAATTTCATGTGGTGTTTGTGAGTGTTCTTATGTAGGTATGAGCAAATGTCACATCAATGCTAGAAGGAATGAACATGCTAATGCAGTGAAACATTTATCACCAGCAGCGCTCTCGATCCATGCTATGGATTGTCACAATATTGATTTTTCTAAGACCAGTATCCTATCCAGATTTGAAAACCCATACCAATGTAAGATCAGAGAAGCTATTGAAATACTAAAAAGATCAAATTGTATCAACAAATGCAATGACACATGTAAACTTCCTCCTGTTTGGAAAATTATTTTAAAAAACAAATTTATCTGAATTTTTATTTATTTATTATTATTTTTTACAATTTTATGCACCTATTTTTTAGTTTTGGAATTTCCAGTGCCTCTACAACTATTTTTATTAACACTGCTTACAGTCCTTCTACAATTATAGAGTTTTTATTTCCCAGTTGAGGGCTTGTGTGATCAAGTCAAAACTTTGGAATTTTTAAATTAAAATCTTATATAGATGAACCCACAAATCATGTTTTTTTTATATCTATAACCTGTGAAAACAGTCATATGAATATATACATATCATCATGCCATACAATAATATCACAATATATTGTATAAAAACTACTGGATTATTTTAAGAATTTTTAAAATTTATTTTTTTCAAAATGATGCTGACATAATTTTATTATTAGCTAATAAATATCCTTAAATAAAATACAATTACTATTTGTAACTCAGATGTATGGTGGTCTTGGGTTAATGGCAAATTAGGTAGCCATACTGTTTTACTATATAACATGATTTTCAGCTTGTATTTCCTGTTTTTAATTTGTCATTTGCTGATTACATGATAGTTGAAATGTGTTTAGATAAATCTAAACTTAAGCAAGTCCAAAATCATTACTATAATAATTCCAAACCACATTCCCAAATTTTATTATATCTATGTCAATCTGGCTGGATAAAAAATGACCACATTTACCTGACCCCAGTATGCTATATAGTCATAAATGAAGCATTGATATTCAAAAAAGATGAAATTTCTTATTAGTGATGAGTTTCAAATATTAATTTAGATGAAATTCTAAAAATTTTAACAAGCTTTTAAATAAACCATGGCTTATCATACATGTAACACCAATAATTTAAACTAATAATTTAAACATATGCATAAAACAATCAGTCCCAAATTGTTACTAATGATAATTCACAAGCCAGATCTCCAAAGAAGCATTTAAATTAACTCAAAAAATAACATCCACTTTTTGTATCCCAATACCAAACTATTTGTCAGAAAAAATG
Organism: Epiperipatus broadwayi; assembly: GCA_028023455.1. Classification (NCBI taxonomy): domain Eukaryota; kingdom Metazoa; phylum Onychophora; class Udeonychophora; order Euonychophora; family Peripatidae; genus Epiperipatus; species Epiperipatus broadwayi. The sequence goes on along the minus strand of JAQFVV010009110.1, from coordinate 7,217 downwards.
ACTATTTTTACCTGACCTCCAGTTTGTTATATTGCAATTATGACAGTAATGTTTTTGGTTATTCTATAAAGTAGTTTGTAGTATCAGTGTCCCATAGTTGATAAGCCATGGTTTATTTACTGTTTTGTTAAAATTGTTAGAATTTGGACAGAATTAATATTTGAAACTGTAAGCTAGTTAAAGTTTCAGCTTTTTAGATATCAATGTTTGATTTATTAATATATAGAAACTGGAGATTAAATAAAAATAGTCATTTGTTATCTGACAATTAGATTGGTATTGATATAAATATGAGGGATAATTTTCAGGGTCATTTAAATAATTTTTTGATAATCTGCTTGTGAATTTTCAGACTTGGTTGTTCCATGAATAAATTTATATTATCAACATTACATATGCAATACACTGTAATTTATTTAAAGACTTGTTAATGTTGTTAGAATTATATCGAGATAAGTGAATAAAAATTTCTTATGAATTCTAATCATATATGTGTGTGTGTGGTTCTGCTGAGTTCAAAACTAAGGAGTGTTTTGAATCTCAAAGTATTAGCTTGAATATTACAAAAAAAGAGTAAAAGTGGCTTCTGGAAGAATAAATCAAAACACAATGTTCCTCAGTTGTAGATGGCCAGATAGTTTTGGATATGGCACTAATAGCTAGTACCTATTAGATACTTAAACTTGCAATAAATAGCTCTGTTCCTAATATGTATTTACATTTTTATAGTGCATCATACTAAAAAGGCATTGGATTTGATAGCCTATAATACCTACAATACAAATTAATTACTAACTTCATTAACATCGCCCATTTACAACATATAATTAAATATCAATTGTAAATATATGAAATCTGATTTTGCACAAAGCTATACAAATTAATTTTTAACTTCATTAATAGTGTCTATTTATTACATATAATGAAATATCAGTTGTAAAGATATGAAATCTGATTTTGTGCAAAACTAGATGGTTTATAACAGGGGTCCCCAACCTTTTTGCACTTAAGAACACATTCTATAATACCGGCCAAGTGGCGGGCACCATTTATTTTTTCAATGTAAATTTATAGTTGGATTTGTTAATAATACACAAAATGTACAAAAAAATATTTATTTCAAAAATAAAGTATAGTATGCCCTACAATTTGATTACAATATAATACAATAATTTATAAGAAATTTTAAAAATTAAATTTATTTGTATCAGATAAATAATTTTTTATCGTATTCGGATAGTGGCAGACACACTTAAAATGGTCTGCGGGCGCCATGGTGCCCACGGGCATAGGGTTGGGGACCCCTGGTTTATAAATATAAATCATATGATAGCAAACTGAGTATATCTACACCAGGAATCTTTAATCTGTTGTTAAGATATTCTTTATAAGTAAAATAGAGATTCCACCTTTTACTATGATTCAAGAGCCTAATATAGACAAAAAAAATGGTATTTAGTCTGTAATAGATGGAGATTGATTTTTTAATCCATAGAAGTTTAAATAAATAAATAGTTATTTTAAAATTTTCAAATTCTGCTGTTACTTATTATTATTATTTAGAAAAAAAAACCCTGATTTTTCACAAAGATAGGGGATTCGTGAATGCAAATTCCATGACAACAATACAATCTAGACTTGTGCAATATCAGGTTTATTATCTAAATAATAATGAGTAGCAGAGGGGTTTGAAAGTTTTTAAAATGACTATTTATTAGTCAGATTTAAAAATAAATTATATTTATTTATTTTAAGAGGTTAAGTTAAATTTTAATGAATTAAAAATCTCAGTCTGTTACACTCCAAGTATCAATTTTCTTATTTTTATTAACATCTTAGGCCAGAGTGAAAGGTGGAATTCACCTTTCTATTTTATAGAAGTTGCTTTGACAACAGAATGAAAATTCCTAATACAAATAAGCTTGGGCTATGATTATGTGATATATATAATATTTTAAATACATGTATATTATCTATACTAAACTTTTCTTTTCTTCATAGCGTAAGCTTGTGTTTTTAAGACCTATAGAGGTCCTTACCTTCGTATTTTTCAGACGCTTATTTCTAAGGTTACAGCCTTAGTAAATTATTACTTAATATAATAATGGGCGTTTAATAAAATTTATAATTACAACTAAACTTAATGTAATTAGAAGGGAATTAAACTCAGATCTTCAAGCTTTCTTCAGCTATACACTCCTCCATCTTATACAACCAATACACATAACCACATGCATGTGAAAAAGGTAAATGATCTCCAATATACATATTTGTGCTGAATCACATTCATCAGTTAGTGGAAATCATTATCCCTCACACATACATATAATCAGTGCTCAGTTTATATTACGATAGCAAATCTTCAAACTTTAATGGACAAGCTTCAATCTTCTCCACCCTCCAACTATTCAGTCATTCATATCATTGAAAATCTGAGGATGTAATGCTCAAAGATCTTGCTGATGCCAATATTATTGTCATACCCATGTTGACCTTAAATCAATCTGACCCTTTACACATAGCACCTTCTTAATATGTCCATTTAAATATACAGAAGAGGGATGGGCAGAATACAGACTAAATATGTAATATTTTAATACATGTATATTGTCTTTGAACATATGTTTATTATTACATCGCTTCACAAGGTGTTGAAAATGGATAGAAACCAGTCTCTATCTTGCATGAGATTGTTGTAGTAAAAATTACAGTACAGAAATATTATGCATTAAGATAATATTTTAAGTAATAGAAATATTAATTACTAAACAGGTTTACTATATATATATATATATATATATATATATATATATATATATATATATATATATATATATATATATTGTGCCCTTTTGTATGGGTCGCCATGAATTGTTGTATCAATTTATTAAAAATTTTAAATTTAAGATATATTTAGCTATATGATGTTGATTTTATTATGATAATCTTTCAAAAAGTTTAATTAAAGTAATCTATGAATATTTGATATGTGAAATTGTGTTAATGTTTGAGAGAGACGTTTCAATAAAAAATGATAATATTATAGGGTTGGGAAAACTGGCCATGATCAATACTGCATTAATAAGTTTTATAAATAAATGTTTAAAGCTAAAAGTTAAAAAGATAAGTTAAAATTAAATGCATATATTTATTGTTGATAAAGATTAATATTTAATAAGTGAATATAAATATTTTAATTATTAATAGTATATAATAGAAGATTAATATTTGATTTTAATAATATCGAATTATTATTTTAAAGTTGTTATAATATATTATTTATTTTAAAAATATTTATTTTTAAAATTAAATTGTTAGTTTATTTTTAGATAATTACAAGCGTTTGTATCTGTGTTGTAAAACAGATGATAGATAGACATATGTACACACATGCTTGTAAGTTTTATAGTAAAGTTGCAAAACTGTTCTAAAATTCTATTATAAAATTTATAAATATTATATTGGCTATCACGAGATAAAAATAAAGATAATTAAGGTGAAATATTAAATCTGATTTTTAAAATACTGTTTAAAAAAACATAACGAATAAAAATAGACTTAGTTTGTTTAAAAAAAATAGTCTTATAAAAGTTAAAAGTGAAATAAAGTAAAAAATATATAAAAAAAAAATGTTTAATGGATTTAAATAAATGATAAAGATTAATTTAAGAATTTAATAATGTAATAAATAATAAATATTAAATAAGTCATTATTTATTTTTAATTCTGTATTGTTGGTAAAATATGTAAATAGGCTAGCAAGGTGATTGTTTAATTTACCAATCAAGTGGGGAATGTATTCCAGTATAAAACCAAGGTTCAATTGTTCAGGGGGGATTATGATTATGATTTCTTTTAAGTGAAGTGTGCTATTAGATATAGCTAAGTAAAATTATAGACGCTCTCGTAATCATTTTAAAATTATAAGAGAGTAGTTTTAAATAATTTATAAAAGTTTTACCGTTAAATATGCAGTGCTAATTTATTTATAATTCCCTATTAATCGTCTCTATCGAAGCTCAATTTACTATCAAATAATCATGAAAACATCGTATAAGGATAAAATGTATTGGAGACTTTATACTAAAAATATAACAAACGCTGGATTAACTAGGAGAATTACTAGTTGGACAAAAGTAATATATTGGACATTATATGAATTTAAAAGTTGATTATAATTAATTTTTATAAACAAATATTTTAAAGAAAGATAAATACTTCTTTATGAAGAAAGTATTTTTAAAATACAAATTTAAGTATATATCTTGGTAAAGATATGGTAATTAATAATAATTGCAGAAGTACTTGCCTTGTTAAGTCTTTGTGGTTTAAAAGACTAGATTTCGATAGTTTTAAAAGGCAAATAAATCGGAAATTTAATTGGTAAAAAAATACCTGTAAATAAAATATTATATAGTAAAGTCTGGACGCTGGTCGTACAGAAGAATTTTAGAAATTAATCTTACCTAAATATTTATTAAGGAATGCGCAAATAAGTATACGTGGATATCCAAGTCAATTTATAATAATTAAATAAGAACATTATAAACTATTGACTAATCCTAGAAATAATAACTTTTAAATAATTTTTCTTTAAAGAAATGAATCCGGATCCTATAAACTATTTTAATTATTATTTTGTTTCTTATGGTGGAACTTATTCTATTTTATTTAAAAAAAAAAAAACGTTTTCATTTATTTCATAAAAACTGTTTAAACACGTGATGTACCGGAAAAGGAAGTAATGTTGGTAAAAGTTTGTGCCTAGGAAAAAAAGAACAATTATGGGTGGAAAGAAGACACCGTTGGATTTTATGTAACATATTTTGTTTTCTTAACTAACATAGATATTTAATTATTTATTGATCTATTAAAGATAAGAGAGGTACATTTTTTTAAAAAAAGTAACTAAATATTAATATAACACTTAATTTCATAAAGTTTATTTTTATATAATTATACAACACGTAATATTTTAAAGAATAATTGTTGAGTATAAATGTGAAATTATTTTGTAAAACTGTAATCCTGGAGGACATCGTGTGGCGGATAATAAATTGGAGTATCATTTATGGTAAAAATTATATAATAGTAATAATTTGATGTATTTTGCTTTGTTTTCTTTAGATCAACTAAATATTATTTGATTGTTGAATAAATGTATAAATATTTAAAGAATATACACGCATAATATTAGTAATAACAGTTTTATTTTAATATGCATACTTTAAATTTATGATATAAATTTATTATAACGTAATAAGAGAAATCCATAAATAATTATATGATTCTTTCGTGAATAAGTTTTAATATTTCTGTTACAATATTAGGAATTTGATTTATTATATTAGTATGAGTTATTTATATTTATTTTCAAGTTAGTAAGAGGTTAAAATATTTATATTTTATTTTTATTAGATAAGTTAAATTAATTTTATATAGAAATTTATATTTTGATTGAAGGGTTTATCGTATATAGATGATGAGGTATAAGAGAGTTTGGATAGTCGTATATTTTTTTTTTAAAAAAATTGGTAAGCTATTACTGAAGTTAAATAAGGTTAAAATGATATTTGTAGATAGAATTTTATTAGGAAGGAATAGGAATAACAAGTAGAGAAGAGTAGTAGTTTAAATAGAAAAGAATCATAGAATTTTATTTAATATAATACTTTATAAAATTTGAAATTGTTGAATAATTTTAAATATTATTTTAAGAAAAGAACATATATGTATTGCATATTTTGGTAAGACATACATTATGAAATTACATCAGAATGAAGTAAATAATTATATAATCAATAAATGTCATTATATTATAAAGTTATATCAGTCTATACATTAGTTGATATTTGATTAATGCTAATAGTAAATGTAATACATACTAGTACATTATAATAGAAATAGCAATAATACTTAAGTGAAGTAGCATTTTAATTGTTAAAGTTTGTTTATTTTACATATGCTACATAAGTGATATTTTACATAAAAGTCTTCTTTTGTACTAACTAATGACAAATGATATCTATTAAGATTTAAGTTCAGAAACTTAATTAAATGTTACTGATAACATTTAAGAAATGTATAGATTATCTATTTTGGATATGGAAATAGTAACAGTGTAAAATCTTGTATTATTATTATTTTTCTTATTTTTTATTTTCTTTGGTTTCCACTTATAATGTAAATAATGTACATAAGTTGTTTATTAAAGTTGATGTAAATAAATTTGTTTAAGTTGTTTAAAAGTGTGTCGAATTCATTATTTTGCACCACAGCATTTGACAACAGATAATTTGAATAAACATAATATTTGCACAATATGAATTTATTATTATTATTTTAAAAAGAAACACAGTATTTTCTTAATATAATTTATAGAAATTGATTGACATTAACATATAATATTATAATGGTCACAAGGTAATTATAATGCACAATATAAGAGTATAATATTATTTATTGCCACATATTATTAAATTATAAGATTTTAGTATAATTTTTAAATTAAGATACTATATGAAAATGAAAGACATGTAGATGAATCACTTATTTCCTTAATGATTAATAGTATAATAAAATAGATAAGATTAATTTATACACTAGAAATTATTATCGTTAGTTATTATTATTATGATAAGTTAGGTGTAGTTAGGTTTGATATTAAATCCCTTATCATGCCTATCTGCAAGAAATATTATTACTTTAAAATAATTAAAAGAACCTGAGATTATTTAATTATATTTCCTTAATAAAAGATTGAGATTTATTTATTATTATTATTGAAGTTAGTTAATTTTTATAAAAGACATAAGAGTGCTGTAGATGTAGTAATGAGATAATAAAGAGGTAATAGTATTCTTATGCCATTGAGATAGTGTCTTGGGAAGACATTAGCTCAATGTAAATTCAATTACCACTTGTAACTTCACTTCATAGTCTCATGATTTTAATAAATACTTATTTAATTAGTACATGATATTGAACTATATTAATTTTGGTAAGTTATAATGAATCTGATAAGATATAGTATTATAAAAATATATTAATGATAGTTATACATATTTTAGCCGAGCATAACGATTTAATTGAGCTAGTCATATTTTAAGTTATATTATATATACAAGAAGTGAGGGTACAATATATATATATATATATATATATATATATATATATATATATATATATATATATATATATATAGTACAATTTACATA
>JAQFVV010009109.1:0-17212 GCA_028023455.1 Epiperipatus broadwayi | reverse complement strand
TCTACTTCTACCTATTACTTTTTTCCAATCCACAATTATTAAATCATTTTCCCAAAAGTAATGTATTTTTTTTTTTTCTCATCCCATTTTAATAATAGTTGTTTCATTAATTGCAATTCAGTCTATCTTCATATTCCCCATTCTTGACATAAAGACTTAGTCAATAAACTCCTACTTCTTTTAGTCCCTTCACTTTTATGTTTTCCCATTTCCCAATATACTTTTTTCCTAATTTCAACATCTTAACTTCAACAATGAATGTCCAATACCTTCCTTCCTATCTTCCCATGTGAAACAATATAGTATATATGAAGTCATAGATTTCTATGTATAGGATATATGTTCAGAAATCCTTTTAGCTTAGTTAAACCTCTCCCTCCAAAACCATATGATTATGATGAACTTTACCAGAACGTGCACTCAGATTTAGAAGAAAGAAATCATTTCATTATGCAAATAAACAAATATATGCAAATTTAAATTACAAATAGAAATGAGGGAAAAAATTAATATTATATAATACAATAAACTCATCTACTTTTTATTTCTAATTACTCAATTACTTTTCCATCTCTAGTTCATTTTTGTTTTCTTCTATTCCACTTTAATAAAAACCATTATATCAGTTTCATTATCCCATTCCCATATTCCTCAATTTTGTTATAGGAACTTTTACAAAAATCATGAAGTCTTTACCTCTTTTAGCTCCTTTATCATTAAATTTCACCAAACTCTAGAATATAATTTATCCTGAACTTTTTCAACATCCTATACTTTTTAAAAATAAGTACTTAGTAGTATCCCTCTTATTCTACATAGACTACATTTATAGTTCAAATCCTTATTCCATTTTCGTCACTTCCCCCTTGCATCTACAGTTCCTATCCTTGCATACATCCTTTCATATATAATTATAAGGGACTTGAACTCAGACTTCAAAGCACCCTACATCTGTCCAATCCATGTTATACAACTGATACACTTGACCACATATATGTGAAAAAGATAAATGGTCTCCAATATATGTATTTCGTCCTGAACCAGGACTCATCAATTGGTCCAGATCACCATCTCCTACACATATATACTGTAGTGTTTGTAAAAATCGACATTTTTGTGCACTCCAGAAAAACTAGAATTTATTCGTAAGGCTGTTTTTAGATCACGCTCTGATAGCTGAGGAATTTAATTAGTGCATTGACGTAATGGCGATCGACAATTCCTAGAAATATTTGCTAATTACAAATGTTTCTAGATAAGAGACGTTACCTTATTGGTCAGTGCATTTATTGATCGTTGCAGTTGCCAGAGAGCGATAGGAAGACTGGGTAACATCGAGGAGTGTAACATCGGGAGTAGTAGAGAGCAGTCACGCAGTAGCAAGTTGCAGACCATGCGTTTGGAGAGCATCCATTTGCAGACCATTTATTGGAATGCAGTCGGTGCAGACCATTCCTTGGAGAGCATCCGTGGCTGAGCTTCGTTGCGATCAATTCATTGGAGAGCTTCATTGCAGACCAATTCGTTTGGAGAGCTTCATGGCAGACCAATGCGTTTGGAGAGCTTCGTTGGAAAAGAACAGCGTGGGAATTGTATAATGTTATTTGCTGACTGCACAGTATGACTTGCAGTTTTAACCTTGGCACAGTCGTAAGTGCGGATATTACATATACAATCAGTGCTCAGTTTATATTAAGATAGGAAATCTTCAAACTTTAATGGACAAGCTTCAATCTTTTCCACTCTTCAGCCACCCACATTTTAATATGACCATTAAATTATAGAGAAGAGGGATGGCAGAATACAGGCTGAATATGTAATATTTACACATTTCATATATATATAATTTCATACATATATAATTTTGTTTTTGCACAACTCCAAACTACTTTTTTTATATTCATATTCGTTTTCCATAGCTATAATTCTTTTTTTCTAATCAATTTATCTAAACTCTTTACCCACACTTCATGATTATATATTTGTAATATATTCTTTACACACTTTAATCAGTTTCTTTTATAAATACCGTTCATAGAAAAAATTGATGTCATTCAACTTTATAATACTGTAGTCACTGACACCTAGTGTTAATAAAAGAAAACTTTTATTCACATACTAATTAAATTATTATTTTACAACAGTATTGGTATTCTGTGCCAACATCAAAATAAACAATTTTTCATTAATTACAAAACACATTTAGTTCCCATTAAACTCTAAATTTTTACAATAAGTTATGATTCTCTGCTATTGAAATGACTGATTTCTCATACAAAGAATAGTTAGCTTTTTTATGAAAATTCATAAAAGCTGTGTTTAAAAAGATTACAAATTTTTTTCAAAAATGTACACACTTTTTTGAATGAAGATATGCCTTTATAGCACTATTCTTTTAAAAATAAAAGCAAACAATTAATTTCAATTTTTGTCTTAACTGCATCTTTAATTTGTAAATTTGTGTAATTCAATCAAGTATCAAGTTCCGTTCTTCAAACATTTGAATTATTGATTGCATATTGCTATTTTCAGATAAAGTGTAGATTATAAAATAAACTCTGTGCATTTTGAATCTCTTACGATAATTCTGCAACAAGTTAAAATCATAGAGATTTGATACTTCTACTATTGGAAACTATTAATAATGAATCTCCCAAAAAGTTTTTGATAAATCCATACTATAAAATAAGTTATTGCTGGGGGGGAGGGGGATTAGGATTGGATTCCATAATAAAATAGAATTTTTAACAAATTAACATATCATTTGTAAAAAACTTTGAGATAATAAAACTTAAAAGTTATTTACTTATTACAAATTTTGTAAAATTAAGCTTTCTATTCCTCCATGTGTAAAAATATAATATTTTTTCCACTTTTATTTTTTTATTTCAAGCACATTCCGTATAGTATTGTCAGGGGTATAGATAAAAACAGTGGAGATAGGAATATAATTACAAAGCAAGGTTGAGAAACTATTATAATAATTTTAAAGCTTTATGAAGTATTATATCTTTATCTTTCTTATTGTAATGCTAAATCCATATAATATTAATATCATTTATATTCTTTATTACTTTATACAAGTGGTCCTCAACCACCGGGCCGCAGAAGTTTTCTGCCGGGCCGCGCTAGACTGGCAAGAAAGTTAGTAATAACAGAATAATAAGATTTTAAACTTTTAATTACTATAAACAGTTTTTATTTATTTTTTTCATCGCATTTTTACCCTGTTAAAAAAAAAGAAACAGAACAAAACGAAATCTAATCAATCATACATAAATTAATTTGTTTTTCTATTTATCACAGATGTTTATGAAGGGGTAGAATTAATTTTTTTATTATTTTTCTAAAAAAATTCAAAATTTAAAAAAAAAAAGTTTTTTATTATACAAACTCCAGTTGTCTTTTGATAGCCAATCACGGCCGCTTTTCGGCATTGTTTATGTGTTAAAACAAGATCAAAACTTTTGACTTTTTCAAGTTTCAGGTTTTTTTTTGTTTAAAAATACGGCCACTTTTTTTTTTTTTGGCCTGTAAGGCGATATCTTTTTTGCCTTTATTTGTATACTGCTAATATACTAAAACTTTTATTTTTAAAACCAATTTCTGTTAACCCTTTTTTAAAAATAAAAACAAACAAAAAATAACTTTGCGATTTTTTTTTTTTTTTGGCTTTATTTCTATTACGCGATATCTATTTTACCATTTTTAAAAAAAAAACTTTTCCTATTAATTACATTTTTTGATCCTTTCAACACACCAGCACACACAAAAAAAAATTACAATAACATCAAAACTTCAGACTTTTACACGTTTCGTTTTATTTTTTCAGATTTAAAATATGGCGAATTTTTTTGACTGTACGGTGATTAATTCCGCGATTTCTATTTTGCCCTTACTATCAAAAGACAACCTCCATATATATATATAACCATCTTGTATATTTAACATTAAATACAGATATTACATTTATCATAATCATTGCCATGTAATTATACTAGCTATGATATTTCCCAACATTCAGGTGAATAACATTTTATTCTTGAATGTTTTAACAATGAAATAATAAACATAGAAATGCAAGCACATTAATGAGAATGATTGTTATTGTACTGTTTTCTGTGTTTAACATGTGAAGGTAAGCAACTCCATTACAATACACAATAACTAGTGTACTGTTTTGGTCAGTTAAGCAGGTTACATCTTTAAGAAAATTTATCTGTAAACTTCTGCCGGTCCACGAATCTTATCATTATTTTTGCTGGTCCGCAGGTGTGACAAGGTTACCCCAGCAAGTTCTCAAGATTTCTGGGGCAATCGAAACTGTCATAGTGGATTGTAGATTGTAAAAAAAGGCTTGTATAAAGTAATATGAATATAGATGATATTAACAATACTGCTTCTAAGATAGATAAAATATTAAGAACTTTATAATTTTAATGCATTTTTGGTGTCAAGTATCTTTTTCAAAAGTAAATAAAAATAAATTATGATTTAAGATTTTTGGTACTTTTTCCATGTAAGAAACAATATTATAATTGTATTTAAATTATTATGTTTCAGTGACAGAATTGCTCAAGTTTATTATAAGCAAATATAATAAATAAAAGCGCAATTTTTTGATATCTACAAATGATATAGGTAATTCAAAACTTTTTTGTAATATCAGAAAACAATTAATTGTTAACAGATCATAAAGTTTTTAATTTAACAGATCCAATACTCCTCAACTCACGGTACTTCCTTCATAAGATAATTCTACTAGATAGCCATAATAACCTTTATGGCTACTATTAAGTACATATCCGAGGCAGAACATTAACAAGTTGTGATCTCTAACAGGAATTACTAAATATTAACATAACCATTAATTAAATTTCATTATTTCTTATATATATTGAACTGGGTGGGAGATGATTAAATAAATTTACAATTAAATCTCAATCTGCTCCGACTGCACTTTCACTATCGCAGCAAACCAGCCCTTCAAGTGGAAGTCTAATACAGAAGGTGGATAAAACTAACAGCACCTATAACCAGACCAAAGCTATACAAAGTATAATCTGCGGCCACATTTGCAGACTATAGAACTTCTTGGCTGCTAAATTCAAACCCCTGTGATCCAAAGCATTTTATTTGTTTCGAGGTAAAATCTCAGGCACCAGTTAATCACAAACTATAATTAGCACGCTTAGACAACAAGTATACAATTTGGTGCTTGATTAATCCCTAGCTAGCTCTTTTATTTAAGTATAAGGGGGGCAAACTATACATATTGCTTAATGTTTGTATTTAACTATAGACTATCTATTAGTGGCATAATTATCAAAGAGACCCGACCATACATTACTTAACAAACAAACGATTTATTTAAAACACTTCTAATCAAAAAAAAAAAAAGTAATAAAATATTATAATAAAAGAATATTATAAATTTGTTTAAACACGCATCTAGTTAAGGTATATGAGAATAATACTATACTTAAAACATTTAAATCTAAATATGCACACACATATTTAAATACAAAATCACTACTCAATTGAAAGCTTTGCAAATATTAAAATACATTATGAGAAAATGAAATATGCATGCACATACTAGGGTTAATTCTATATTATGACTTATAGGAGACACTTAAAGATTGCTATGGCTATTAACGTTCAACAAAGTCTTTTATTCGAACACGATCAGTTTATGAATGGGAGTAAAGAAGTTCATAGTTACCTAGGATTTTGCACTTTATGCTTCTAAAGATATGACTCCTTGTTTTCTTCTGTTGTATTGATCACCGGCCATTTTGGGTTTTTGGACTCCACTAACGGTTTTGGCTCTTGGCTGACTTCTTATGTTCACTGAGATAGATATTCCTTGACTGTTCAGATTATTAAGTGGGCATGAATTCTAGATGGAGGGCTTCTGATGTTCTGGAAGACTGGGACTGAAGATGGGCTGCATACTCCGATGACTGTCTAGCACTGCATGATGTTAGATGATTCTTTGGTAAACATGAAGACATCTAATCGCATTCTGGGAATGCTAATAGCTTTCCCCATCTTCTCTTCTCTGGAAACTCTTCCACGGTAGTAATACAAGTAGAATCTTAATCTTAATGATTACTATGAATGAAGCTGAATGACCCTGGAATGCAAATATTAAAAAAAAAACTGGATTGAACTGACATGAATAGATTTTTCAGTGTCTTTATATGATTCCTCTTTATTGTCTCTAGTTATCGCTCCGACCTACTTTAATTAATTTACAAATTTTATTAATTACATTCCCATTGTTTTTAATCTGCAATTTTGTGTAGATTAATCTAGCCTCCAGATAAGATACCATCTTGAATTATTTTCCATTGTTTTCATTTAATGCAGTTTAGTTATTAATCCCTTTCTTCTTTTTATCAACCGAGCAATCTTTAAGTGGATTTTTAAGTTTATATGCTTTCTTTTCAGATTTTAATTCAATTTTCATTTTTACACACACATTTTTTTATCCCTTTAAGTTTATGAAAAGAGAGAACTATAGTTTTAGCTTTTTATTTAGTTAATTTGCCCTCCCCCTATTCCTAGTCACTCTTTAACTATTAAAACTCTCATATATATAGTTTTTTAAATGACAAAATGACGCAATGCTTTGTCTTTTGACGATTTGCGTTTCTTAAAAAAAAACTCTTTAAACAATTTCTAACTTATATTTATCTTTCTTAAACTTACTAAATTATATTTCTTAAAACTTTATTTATTTCTTTTGTGAAATTTAATCTGATCATTTACTAATAAATGATTCTACAGTACTTTTATTTTTTAAAATTTCATTTTAAAATCTTAAACTAACCATAATTTTTCTTAAAAAAAAATTATGAAACATGTAGCGCTATTCACTAGCAGCACAATATATATATATTACAATCAATGAAAAAGTTAAAAATATGACACCTGACTTCCGATTTGAAATAAAATTACATAATTTTCTATGTTCACACTGCTATTCAAATAATTATTTCATATACAAACAAAAATTTGTTTTTATTAAAAGCAGAAAACAATAGTGACATATTTTTAAAATGTGGTTATATTCTAAAACTGGAAGTTCTTATTCTCCATCTTAATAAATTAGAGAAAATTAGAAGAGTAATGTAATTTCATTAATTATTATGGTAACATCTTATAATTTAGTTATACAATGAGCTATTGAAGGTGCTCATAAACTTGCCTTCATAAGAGTATGATAATGCAGATAGATTCCCATTAATTCAAACATCGCTAATTCAACAACTTCTATTATGAACAAAATTACAAAGTATTATTGTGATTATTGCTTTAATTACTGGTATATAAAAATTTTGGGCTGACATAAATAAGCACATATTTCATATTTTATTATAAATATTATTGGTTATAGGATAAATTTACATAGTATGCACATTATTTCAGTACATATAAACTATGGACAGCAAAATTAATGTTTATTTAAATTTTCGGCAAAGTTTGATTTTATAATGGGTGCGAGAAAGAGTTACTATTGAAATCTGAAAAATTCCCAAATGCAAAACATCTCTGAAACCAGGGAATGTTGATTAATGATATTATAAATAGCCACTTTTCACAGCAATTTTTCAAAACTAATTTGTGAATTAAAATAGGAAGCTAAGGCAATAAAAATACATGAAGATTATTTAAGATATCTTGATTTTGCAGATGATGTGGTTGTTTTGTAAATAATGCTTCAGAGCTTCAGGAAATGCTATAAAAATTATCAGATAAACTAAGAAAGTAGGAAAAAACTTAAGTAAGATTCAATGGATTTTCTCAAAAGAAACTAGATTGATAATCATGAAGTTAAAAACATAACGGATGAAATTAATCATAGAATTAAACTTGGATTGAGTGTTTTTGATTAAAATAATTTAATATTAAAGGTAATCTATTTATGCATTTGAAAAATTTAGTTTTTAATAAAAAATGTTTTTAATAGAAGTGTTTATCAGTTCTTATTTACAATCTGAGATATTAACATTAAACAGTAAAACAATATAGACTTCAGACCATTCCACAAAGTATAACAAAAAGAGATCAAAAATGAAATAAATGGGTGTCAGAATAAACAGATATCAATGATATCATTGAAAAAATTAAGAGACGGAAGTAGAAGTGGGCTGTACATATTGCTAGAAGTGATAATAGATGGACAACTAAAGTTTTAAGATGGATCCTAAGAGATTGTAAGAGATCTAAAAAAAGATTACACATGAGAAGGATGAATGAAATAAAAGTTTGCTGGTGTGCTATGAAGAAGAGAGGTTAGGAATCAGAGAAACTGGACTAAAACTTGGAAAGAGACTTTCGCTTCGGAGTGAATCGATAATGGGTGAAAATAGTGATGATTCAAAACTACATTATTTATGATTCAATAGTATATACATTTATAGATGCATTTTTTCATATTGTGTAAAGATGAGATTGGTTGAAATGCATCTTAGAAGTCAGTCACACATCTACAAAAGAACATTTGAAATATAAGAGTGTGATTTAGAAAATATAAGATAGGGGGTATAAGCTGGAAAAAAGTAACAATCAAAAATGATTATAATACAGCTAAATAAAAAATATTATATTTCAATTTATTCAAGTCTACATATAAGGTTGCATAAATTGTAATAATTTGTAATCTAATATAAGAATGTCTAATAACCACTTAAATATTTATTGAATTATTAAGAATAAGAATTCGCTAAAAATGGAGACACTTGTACATTATTGTAAAATGAAAATAAATATAATTCATTGTAACAATTTTTTAAATAAAATTGAAAAAGGTTATGTAATAACAAACATTGTATCACTTAATACAATAAAGTTACTTTCTGCAACCTTTTATTGCCCTATTCACTGCAAAATATATTACTGTAGACTCTTTCTGATAATAATTATTGCATATATTTATAAATATGTTGTGTATTCGAATGCGAGCACTCAGAATATCAACAAATGAATCAATAAATAATAAATTTAGATACGGACTGGAATAATGATGAAAAGTTACTAGTAGCAAATAGTTATTGACACACTCCAACACAGTATATATAGTTCATTTATGGTTCAATTCCAACGACGCACTTACAGCTTGCTGGAAAGTTTCGTTTGGCCTCAAGTTCCAAAATACTTGGGCTCCTCCTCAAAACTAATGGACTTCTTTGGCTTCATTCAGCTGCTGCTCCCAATTTCACTGACTACACACTAGAGTGCTGTACCATCAATTAAGCTTCTTACAGCTACTGTCTGTTAAATCTCTTACCAGCAGTTCAATGGAATAAGAACGATGTACTTTGTTGCACCACTATTTCCCCCCCCAGTCAGGCCTCCAGCCATCCAGGATTCATCCTTGATTGTTATCAATCCTGTTTTCCTCTTTGCGTTTTTATATTAGTAAGTTCAACTTCTAGTGAATCAAGAAATATTTATAATTTGCAAATATTTCTTGATATTTACCAAACACAATTTTTTTATCACAAATACATAAATATTTTCCATTGTTACATTCTATGCAAGTTTAATCATTAATTAAATTCTTATCAGTTAGCGATCTAAAAATATATATATTTCTCTAATATGACACCTCCCCCCACTTCACAAAAAACCCTTGTCCCGATTAATAAATGTAAAAACTATTTAAACTTTTTTTTCCCATTGCCGGCTTGGTTGTTTTTTTCTCCCACTTGAAGAAACTATAGGTTTTTCCTTATTCTTCAGTTTGTGCACCCCGCAATTCACTGTCTAATGTTTGCCCTATATCTAAAAGGTCTTTAAAAGTGTCCATTTCATTTTCACTACCGACCATCTTTTTTTGTAGCTTCATTTCATACTGCTGCCAAAACGCTACCTGATCTGATAATTCTTTTACTTTGTCATTCCATTCTTCTGCTTCTTTAAGCAGCTGATTATTATTCTGCAGTAAATGCTGACTTTCTTGTGATTTCTGCTCCAACTCATTACATAATTTACAATTTCTGGATTCTAACTTGTCTGATTTCTTTTCTAGTGCCTTCACTATTGATTCAGACTCTTGTAATTTGGTCTGCAATCACACTCATTTCATTTTTATCTTCCATGTTACCAGTCAATACATTCAAGAGATGTTTTTGGTGTTGTATCTGGATTTGAAAACTATTCACCATTTCTTTTAAGTCCTTTTTTCTGTTTGCAATTTAGTTATCTGTATTTGACATGATCTAAAACTATTCTGTTTTCTCATCTCATGTTTGGGGTGTCATCCATGCGAACTGTCATCCATGCGAACTGGTCCTATCTCTTTCTGATGATTCTCTACACATTGGTGCTAGGTGGCCTTTCCACTTATAGATATGGCATCATTTGTCTTTAAATTTACAATCTTTTTTGATGTGCTCTGGCTTTCCACAGCAAAAACACTCAATTTTTTTCTAAAACCTTTGTTCGCGAAGAAACTATTTTTAATTTACGTTTCATGCTACATCTTGTAAACTGTTGTTTTGTTGTAATTTTCGTTACTAAATGGCGCTGCCTGTTTTACAGTGAGTTCACGGGACACTCTCTTTTTAACAGCTTCTTCGAAATTTAATTCTGCAGGTTTTGTTGGAGTCTGTCCTCTGACATGAACCAGATTAATTGGTCTAATAGAATTTTGTCTACATAATCGCTATATACATACTCTAGTCAATTCTTTTTGTGTGATTCCATACTGTTTTATCGATTCACCCTTCCATTGCCTCCTGTTTCTTAATGCTAATCTGGCAATGTGTCTTGATGGTCTGGGGTTAAAATGTTCCCTCAGCTTGTTAATTATTTTTTCATATCCAATTCCTTCTGCTATAGGTATGTCAAAATACTTATTTATAATGTCAATGACTTTTAGTCCTAACATACACATTAATGAAGCTATCTTTCTCTTTATTATCTTTGACTCAGTGTGTGGCATGCCATGGCCAATGACTTGCATTACTCATGTCAAATTCTTTTATTACTGACTGACCTAGTGAAATTTTTACTATCCACAAGCTTGTTAACTTTTTAAAATTCTCTATTCACAGGTTCAAGATGGTGACTACGCCAACTTGTTGTGTATTTGACTGCAAGCACTCAGAATACCAACAAATGAATCAATAAATAATAAATTTAAATACGGACTGGAATAATGATGAAAAGTTATTAATAGTGAATAGTTATTGACACATTCCAACACAATATATATAGTTCACTTATGTTTCAAATCCCATGACGCACATACAGCTTGCTGGATTGTTTCCCTTGGCCTCAAGTTCCAAACACTTTGGCTCTGCTCCTCAAAACTAATGGAGTACTTTGTCTTCGTTCAATTGCTGCTCATGGTCCCGTTGATTCCACATTAGAGTACTGCACTGTCGCTTAAGATTCTTACAGCTACTGTCCGTTAAAATATTTTATCAATAATTCACTTGATAAATTCACTGGAATATGAACGACGCACTTTGCTGCACCCACTAGCAAATATTTCTTGGTATTTACCAAATGCAATTTTCTTATCACAAATATATAAATATTTTCCATTGTTACATTCTATGCAAGTTTAATTATTAATTAAACCCTTATAAGTTAGCGATCTAAAAAAAAATATATTTCTTTAATATATTTTCCTTTCCTTTCCTGGACTCTACAAATTTATTGAATTTCAATGTAAATATTTTACAAACACAACAAAATTATTACAATAATTTGAAGTTTCCAATAAGAAGACAATAAAGTATTGCTCAAATAGACCAGCTTTCTAATATATAAAGCTGAATATCAGATTTGAATCTACAATATTATATTAGAAAAATTTCCTTCTGCACATCTATCAACAGTTATTGAGTGACCCTTATTGTTCATATAATGGCAAGTAAGACACAACCAAAATGAAAAGGTCACTACTGTAATAGTGATATCGTGCCAGTACATACATTTAAACACTCAAGTAGTTGTCCCGGGTTAGCGGGTTCGCTTCCCGGCCGATGCTATGACACATGAAAAAAGAATAATGATTATATCCAAGTAAGAAATCATTTAAACATATATCCACAACATATTATCAATATAATAATAAAACAATAACATGAATAAAAACATAAAAGAATTCATAATTACGGTGTTACACTGGAAATTTCTTTAACACTTCCATAATCTTTTAAATAGCTGTCTTTTAACATCTTACAGTAGTCTTCCATACTGGTAATACTTAATACAACCTAAAAATATCAAGAAAAATTTTCTAAATAAAATTAAAAAACAAAAAAATTATATAATAGAAATTATAATAATAATAATATTGACTTGAAAATATTGTAAAAATGCAAGCATGTAGGATTATAAATAAATGCTAAAAAGATTAAAGTAATATTCAACAATTTATCACAGAAGAAAATATTGATAACTATAAATTAGAAGAAATTAACAACTCCAAAAAGAACACAAATGAACGCATAATGGATGAAATTAGGCCCAGAATTAAATTTGAATTTATTGTTTTTGTCAGAAGTAATCTAATATTAAAAGGAAATATACCTATAGATGTGTTTTACCAGTGCATATATATGTGACATCTGGACATTTAATGGAAGATCAATATAGAGTTTTCATATCATGTAAAGGAATATGGAGAGACATATGTTGGGAGTAACAATAAGGGAGAGAACAAATATCATTGACGTTATTGAAACAATTAAGAAACTGAAATGGCGTTGGACTAGATATATTGCTAGAAAAGATGACTAGATAATTGAATTCTTGAACTGGATCCCAAATGATATGTAAAAGACCTAGAAAGGGAGTATTTCTAAGATGGATGGATGAATTAAGAAAGTTTACTGTAATGTGGAGGAGCTATAGATAAGAGAAATTAGATTAAATATGGAGGGATTTTTATTCTACTATTGACCGATAATGATTCAACACGATGCACTCTAACACATAAGCATCAAACCATAACACTTTAAACAATTACTAAATAGGTAGAAAAATATTTAATTTTTTTTTTTTCACAATTAATAGTGAAAGTAAAACTATAAAAAATAAGAATTTTAAAAACGTATTAAACAATTCTATTATATGGATTTTTATTATCCTGGTAAGTTATAAAATAAAAAACTGATTAGCAAAAATTAACATTATAAAGAGCATTTGGTTTAGATTGTGATATAATCTGATCAGGATTTGAAAAAATTAAAGTGCATAGCCTACTATTTCTAAGTTCAAAATGGTAGCATTCATATTGACATTACTTTGCTAACTCATACTCTAATATGTAGACACATTTTAGAATTAATAGCTTATTTGTGAAACACTGCTTAGGTTTATTGAGACTAATTAGTTTACAAGCATCACCACATACTATACTGAAAATGTCAACATAAACATTAACATTGCTAGCCAAATATATAAAAACTAAAAACAATAAATTAAGTACTTAAAACTTTTTGATTATATGCTAATTAATTATGATTAGTGTGCAGTGTTTCATTTTAATGGCAAAATAAAAAATTAACTTGACTGAAAACTTTCTTATTTCCAGTGAAAATTATGACATTATAGAGCTTTTCACAATATTTTTTCACAGCAATATTCCTACCACAGTTCATAAATTCACCAAGAAATCTTTTGTAAATTGATGAAATATAGTTCTCCTATCTTGAAATGAACTACTAGTTTTTACACAGTACAAGATTATAAAATGGCAGGATTTGAAAATGTGTATGCTTCTCATTATAATCTTAAAACATTTGATTGCAATAGTAAACAAATTGTGATATTATACTAAAATTGTTCAATAGTCTGAAAATGATTGCAGAGAACAATCAAACCATGTCCTGATAATAAGAAAAAACAAAGGATTAATTTTTTTTAAATATATGCATCACTCTTTATTCACTCATTCGTTTAGACAGGTTGAATACATGTCAAAATATATTCACACAAATGCAAATGTCATTCTTCTCCTACAAAGTTCTAGTTGCACTTTTATGGAGAAGAAAATTTTCATAACCCTTTATTTATTTACATTTTCTTTTGATTTTAAACATAATTCAAAATAAGCTAATGATAATAACAACAATAAATTACATTAAACAAGGCAAAACTCTCCATATAGTAGCGCCATCCTGTGCCAACCAGAGTAATTAATAACAATTATGTGCTAGTATAAGAGATAGTGATCATGTAATAAATTACATTCCAGTAATATATTAATTATATTGCATAATAAAAATATTGATTATATCACACTACACACTCCTATATATTTTACTATAACTAAGTTGGTTTTTCCTTTTTCCCTATTTAATATATTTTTTAATTTGATTTTTACTTCCCTATAATGTTGCAAACTTTTTAATTCAATAGGTAAATTATTATTATAATTATTTGAATTTAATACACATGTAGAAAAAAAAAAAGGAATGTAAGTTTAGAAAATCATAGATAAATAAATACTATATGTATTTAATAATTCAAAAATAAGTTAATTGAATTTTTTTTATTTTTGTTGATGATGTAAGAGATCTTATAATTTTACATTAAAACTATTCAGTAAGCAAAATTTGTGAGCAATGTAACAAAATATTATATTTACGCATTGTATAAAACATGACAAAATCTTTTTTTTTATCATAAAATTTTTATTTTTATAAAATGCTTTTATAAGCTTCATTAAGAAAAATATTTTAGACTACAGCCTGAGTCAACGATGAGAAAAGGTCTAATACTTATTCACAATATCTCAGATCTTCCTTTTTTCTAACAATCCGATGGTCTTTCTTAGATCATCATATCCTTTCGAAGTAGGTATTCTCAGATAATATTTTTTATGTCTTTGTATGTAGCTGAAAATTACCTAGCTCCATAGATAATCATCTTTTCTCCTTGAAATATCCATGTGTCACAACTACAAGTCAAATTAAGTAACATCTAATAATTTTATTTTTAAGTTTATAAGGACACATTTTCTACAAATAAAATATTACGCTTATCAAATATTCTCCAAGATATTTCACCTTTTCTATCTATTTTTTTCATTATATTTTTTTAATTAACACCACAAGACTAATTGAATCATTTCAATTCATTTTACAAATACAGTAGAATGTATGCATGTAGAATATTTTTCTCATTAATACTGAGATTAAAGTCATTTTCATTAATTTTAAGTTTTGCTATTGTGTTAAGATATAAAAATTTTCTTTCAATGATGATGAATGAAATGATAACATATTAATGGACACCTTCTCTTTTTGTAACATTTCAAAAACATATCACTTCTATCAAAATACAAACTTTGACCAAATTTTTAAAATCCGTCAACTTATATCTCTTCAGTGTAAACTATAATTTTTCTTAATATTTCCATGCCACTTACTGTAGGCTTTAATAGATGCCAGATGATAACGCTTAATAAATCTCTTTCCTGTACTTCCTATCCAATATCTTAGACTAGTTTCAAGCTTATGGCTTTCATTTGGCATCTATTAATTACTAAAACATACAGTAGGTGGCACAGAGAGTGTGAAGAAAAAAAAATGTTGCTGAAACAGCAATGAGTAAACTGAAATCATGTGAAAACTATATAAAAGCCAGTCTTTTTTCTTGCAATTTAACCAGAGTTATAGGCATAAATTTATCAAATTACATAATAATGGAATATCTAAAACACAAGGAACTAAATCCTTTATGTTGCTTTTGCAAATTAAAAATAAATCCAGATATAATAGAATAAAATATCTTTATATAACAACAAAATAAAATAATATATGACAATAGCTGTAATATAATCATAACATATAAAGGCACTTTTCGGCAATTTTTAATGTTTTTGCCCTTTTCAATATGACTTGTTTAACTACAAAAAAACAACAACCTATATTGCATACACAGCAACATCTACCGGCTCTACATAAAATTAACACAAGCCTATAATTTATGCTTTAATATCTTTATAATAATATATATTATATAACCCTCCATTCGTTTTTCATTATCCAATTATTAGTTAAATTAATTGACGTTTTATAAATGTTCATACAATTATTTCTGTTATAATTAATGGATACAAAAAATGGCAGTTATTAAAAATTTTAAAATTAAAAATGACAAATATAACACAGATAGAAGTATTAGAAATATATTCTTTAATTATAAACAATATAATTAATGGATACAAAAAATGGCAGTTATTAAAAATTTTAAAATTAAAAATGACACATATAACATGGATAGAAGTATTAGAAATATATTCTTTAATTATAAACAATATAATTTAGGTAATAATAGTGAACCAGACAATATAAAATGGGTAAAACTTTCATATGTTCCGAAAATTTATCATACATTTTTAAAAAATAAAAAATTATATAAATAAAAATATTAAAATAGGATGGTCAAAGAATAAAAATCTTGATATATTAGTAGGGAATTATAAAATAAAAGATGATATTAAACATAAAAAAGGTTTAGTATATAAAATTACTTGTGGGGTTTGCAGTATGGTTTATTATGGATATACAGTGAAACAATTAGAAGAAAGAGCTAAAGAACATAATAATGCTATTAATAGGAGAGATGACAGATCTGCATTATATGTTCACTACTTAAAATATGGACATAGAATAGATTGTGTTAAGAATATAAGACCATTAAATTATATTAAAGAAATTAATATAAGGAAGATATATGAAACTAATAACATTAATTATAACAGAAATAATTGTATGAACATTTATAAAACATCAATTAATTTAACTAATAATTGGATAATGAAAAACGAATGGAGGGTTATATAATATATATTATTATAAAGATATTAAAGCATAAATTATAGGCTTGTGTTAATTGTATATATTGAGCCAGTAAGATGTCCCTATGTATGCAATATAGGTTGTTTTTTTGTAGTTAAACAAGACATATTGGAAAGGGCAAAAAAAATTAAAAATTGCCCAAATGAGCTTTTATATGTTATGATTATATTACAGCTATTGTCATATATTATTTTATTTTGTTGTTATATAAAGATATTTTATTCTATATTATATTTGGATATATTTTTAATAATGGAATAGTATATACAAGTGCTTTAAAATGCTGGTTGAAGAAGCTGTTAATATCAAACAATCAAAACTCTTAATCCAAAGCGCTTTCGAGGTGTTATCCCTCATAATCGTAACCATATATA
>JAQFVV010009108.1:0-17224 GCA_028023455.1 Epiperipatus broadwayi | reverse complement strand
CTGGCAGTGGCTTATTTTATTATATATATATATATATATATATATATATATATATATATATATATATATATATATATTGTGATCTTCAGTTCTTACAGTAGAACTTTATGTCAAGTCTTGTGATATGGTACATTATTTTAAAAAAAATGTTTTAATAGTTTATTTTCCAATAAATAAATTGTATTATTGAATAGTAATTAAATGCATCTGCAACTTATTAGTGACTTCATAGTTGCTACTATAAGATAATAATAATTTAAAAGCAGTCTTATATAAGTGCAATTTCAATAGTATTTAAACTTAATAAGTTAGCTCTTTTATAATTATATTTGCTTAACCATAAAGTTATTATTGATTTAGGTCATAACTGAGTTTTATCTGCTAGAATAATAAAGTTAAAATAGTCTTAAAATAAGTGCTATATCCTTTTATTAAATTAACAAAGTCACAAAAGAACTTTAGAATATGTATAACATTCAAAAAAGGTAGCAATAACAATCAACCCTTAAGCTATCAACAATCTCAATCTGTAGTCAAGGCAACCTCCTTTAACAATTAAGATGGTAAATGATAACCATCAACCCTTAAACTCAGTTACAATAATGGTAAGTGATAACAATCAAACCTTAAGCTATCCACAATCTCAACCTGTAGTCAAGGCAACCTCCTTTAACAATGAATGTGGTAAATGATATCAATCAACCCTTAAGCTATCAACAATCTCAACCTGTAGTCAAGGCAACCTGCTTTACCAGAAAAAAGTTTTAAAATATTTAGTTTAGTTACAAATATCGAGTGTTATTTAAGTTTTAGTAGTATAACTAATCAATTTTACTGTTTAATTGAACGTGTAATAATAAATGCTAATTTAATAGTATTGCAATCTAGTTTTTATTTGTAAAAACTTAAAGTTTAGTTAATTGAGTAATTAAGACTCTTTTATCTTTGAACTACTAATTAGCTAATGTATTTAAATTAATATTCCTGGAGAAAGAATTAAAGACTAATATTGTGAGAGTGTCTACAAATAATTATTTAAGTACTTCCTTGTCAAAAATCTACTGATAAAGTTAATTTTAATATTTGTTCTAAATCGTAACTATGTTTAAAATGTACAACTGTAAATTCATATTCTTACAATTTAAAAAAAAGCATAAAATATATTTTTATTTGTGTTAGTATAATTAATTTTTATTTCATTAAATAAGCTGTTAAATAATTATTTTAAAAAATTAATAATGTATTCTTTAATTAGCCCATCTAGATAATTAGGTCTGGAATATGTTAATTAGATTTATTTTTAGAAATTGACACTCAGTTACAGAAGCATTTGAACTTTCAGTTAATTGGGTCATTTGGGAATGACATTTCAGTTGTCAATCATCTAATCAGTTTCAATGACATGACTTACTGTATAAAAATCTGGTTTGTTATAACAACACACACACCTAATTCTTATTTTGTGATTTCAAGTTTAACTTTTAAAATTAATTTTTATTTATCAATTAAAAAAAGGAGCGTATTGTTAAGCAATAATTATCTATTCAGGTTTTATTATTTTTCAATACTTCATGTGTCTTTATGATTGCATTATGGGAAATTCTTCAAGGTGCACATATATTTCAAAAAGTGATTTGGTGCCTTGCAAATCTATAACAACAGTAGATTTTTATTGACGATATTATTTCTAGATTTTAAGATCTTATTAATTTCAATTTATTTTATTCAAACTTCATTTTTAAAGGGATAATTTCTAAGTTATATGCTAGAACTTTTAAATTATTATATGTTAATATTAAAAAAGATTTCATCTACTTTTTCTAAAAGAATTTGGAAAACAATTTTATTTAAATAATGCTGAGTATTTCTATCATTTTTCAAGAGCATTCTCTTTTGGTACTATTTTATATTATATTGAATTTGAACAAATTATTTAACCAAAATTGTAAGATGCTTATTTATTAATAATCATTAAGGAATTATTTATTACATGTTTTATGATCCTTGTTTAAAATATTAGCATAACGAAATTATTTTAAAAGAATGAAATGTTTGTTTCATCATTGATAAATGTCAATACATGCTTGTATTATAAAAATATTATATCTGTCACAAAGCAGTTTAATAATAAGAAAGTAATTATTTATGCATTTTATATTAAAGAAGCTTGTGTTCCCAAATGCCATAGTAGAATATCTGTTTGTTCAAAGTAAAATTATGTTTTAAAAGGAAAATAAAACTCAAATTAGACTTCATGTGATCACCACATGTTCACCATTTCTTATGCTTTCTCAAGCTGTTAAAACAGGCAAAACTCTCCATACAGTAGTGCCACTCAGTGCAATCCAGAGCAATCAATGGATGCTAGAAGGTTTGCACATAAAATCCCTATCTAGTGCCTACTCATCCAATATTCTCAGACTGGTGTCTAACTTTTGGCTTTCACCAGTGGCTATATTTATTACAGAACCAAAGACACCAAAATGTATGGGTACTGAACTGAGTTCAGACCTATATGACTATATAAGGTAATGAGCTTGAATTGAAAATATTATTATGTTTTCAATTTTAAACTCATAGTTTTGTAATTAAGTAGAGATAAAAGGTGGTTGCTGGAGGGTTGCATTAAATCCTAAGATCTAGGTGCAGTGTTCTCAGATCCAAGAATCTTCACTGATGAAGGCCACAAGCTAGATACTAGTCTGGGGGTATTAAATGGTAACACTAGATAGAGATTTTATGCGCAAACCTTCTTGCAGACATTGATTACTCCTGCTTGCATTGAGTGGCACTACTGTATGGAGAGTTTTGCCTGTTCAAATTAGACTTAATAATGCTTTCTTATTTATAAAATGTCCTATTTTAAAGAAGATATGAAATTCATTTATTATCATTGTTTTTTCAAGAGCTTCATTTTATTCATAATAATGAACAATTGAAATAAAACAACTATGTAAAAATAAATATTTTTTTATTATTGAACCAGTTTTTGCCCTATATTAGGGCATTTTAAAAATACACTAATATAGGGCAAAAACCAGTTCAATAATAAAGAAAATATTTATTTTTATATAGTTGTTTTATTTCAAATGTGTTGGAATCAGTATTAATTATTTAAAAATAACATTATGGACAAATTTATGTTTGACCATTAAGGATAATTTTATTCATTGATGTGTGTTACAAATGCTAGCTTTATAAAACTATTATTGCATTTGCATTAGTTATAAAAGAATGGAGTATATTTTCAATATGTTTGTTCCAAGTTCTTAAATATACTTGCTCTTCAAAAGTTTATTTTAATTCATTACCATGTTTTATTTGTTCTTTGGAAATATTAATATGAAAGTTCCATACCATGCTTCATTTAAAATATTTTTACTTCATTTATATTTGTCAATAAATGATAAGCTGTGCTCTTCAAAAGAAATGTTAATCTTATTTATCCATATGCTACTTGAAAATTATGCTTGTTGTATTGTTATTATGCATACTGTTATGAATTATAGCCATGTTATAGTATTTATTATTTAAAGTAAGCTTGTGGTTAAGACCCGTAGAGGTCCCTACCTTCACATTTTCAAGCACACATTCTTGAAGTTTATTGCCTTAGTAAACATTATTTATGTATTCAATGTGTGTTAAATAAATTTATAATTACAACTTTAAATTATCGTAATAGATTTCTAACTATAACATCATTCCATTAACTCGTTGTAAATCGAAAGATTTCGTGAGTACTAATGTATAATAGGAATTGTGGACTTAATCAGTGAAGTATTGAATAGCTTCATGCTCTCAGATATAACCGCTTCAGCTTCACCTATTTATATAGAAAGTAGGTTGAAGTAAAGAAGGGGTTCCACTCTGGGATTTTCCTCTTTTCTTCCATAGCATAAGCTTGTTGTTAAGACCTGTAGAGGTCCCTATCTTCACATTTTTAAGCGCACATTCTTGAGGCTTATTGCCTTAGTAAACATTATTGTACATATTTAAGCCACATTAATCCATTCAGAATGTCTATATATTATTATACATGTCAGAAACTTCAAGTCTTTGCTTACCTGGCATTTTTTAATTGTTGTGTGATAATTTAATATTTAATGTTATGTTGATATCTTGGAAAGTCTACAGAATATTTGAGAACATTTATTTGACTTAATTTGGACATCAAGATTAAGGACTCTTTACTTTATTGGTAATTGATATAAATATTAGTTTTAATATTTATTTTACTTTTATATGCCATATATTCATTTCTATGTTTTTCTGTATGATTTTTATGTCTACATTTAACAGGTATTTTCATGTTAAGCTCTCAGAATATTCCTAGAATAATAACATTTTAAAGTGTATTGTACTTGTCTCTTTTTGAAGTTATTTTGAATGTATGTAATTTCTGAAGAGTTCAAAAGTTAATGGATATTTTTATTGATGAATTATTTTACCACAAGTTTTATTTTAGACACATTTTTGCTGTATTTATTGTTTTATTGATTTTATATATAACTTGTTTATTACTATTTTAAAAAATAGAATTCTTTTCCTCATTATATTATGCCAGTGAGTTTTCTTATATATTTTGTGATATTAAGAATACAATGCAATATTTAAGAAAATCCATCTCTTTTGAGGGTTCACTCTCATATTCCATGACTATAGGCAAAAACCTAGTTCTTTGAAGTCTTTATGTGTAGGTGCTTATCTGAGTTTATTCTATCATTCTATATTGCCTTTTTTTCAATCCCTTAATGTGGATCTTAGTGATATATTGTATTTAAAGCCAAGTGTAATGTGCGACCATGTCTTTATCCTGGATTTAATATTTTGGAGATACTTCAGAATGGCACATATCCTTTTAGTTGCAATCTTTGTAAATCTGAGTGATTTTGATGTGGTGTTCTTGTTGATGTATCTAGCTGGCATATCCAGTTGTTTTAAATCTGATAAAAATATTTGATATCAAATTTATAATTATATATGTAACTACGTAAAATTTATGTATCCTCTTCAGTATTCACTCCTAATGTTTATTGTATTGAATATTTTTATATAGGGACTATATAATAACAAAATAGATACTAAGAGTGAGAAATTTACTGAATTTATCAAAGACATAGGACGATTTGCTAATTACTGGAAATTTTACTTTTATTTTTAAATTGTAACTTATTAATTTTCTTTATATATATATATTTATTTTGGAAAAATTTGCCTATTCAGTGCTATATGTTACTAATAATAAGCATGAGTAGTGCTTCCTGGCTGTATTTTTAACTGTTATAGGATTACAAAATAGTAAATCTTTCTAATCAGCTTTAGAAAATTTCATTATTTAATATTTATGACAGGAAAAGATGCTTTAATTTTAAAAATTTAATGTGGTATTCATTAATGAATTTTTAAGTATACAATGTGATTTGTGGTGGTTTTTTTCTTATTGAGTTTTCTCTATGTGGTGATATTTTTCATTTAATTTTTTTTTATCAATTTTAAATTAATAACTCTATAACATCCTAAGTAAAATTACCCATGTGAAAAGAAGATTCTTCTGCTGAAAGATGTGGAATGTAAAATATTTCCTATTCCAGTCTTTCCTCAATTAAGGTTTATTTATTAAAATAACTTTTTGAATTAACAAGCAATGCAAAAGCATTATTTTAGCTTTCACTGTACTATTTATATAAAAGCATCATAACACAGTATCAATTTTATCCATACAATATTGCCACTTAGTATAAATCATAGTAATAAATGGATGGTAAATGATTAGTGTATCAAATCCCTATTTAATTTTTACTAATGTAATATTTCAGACTAGTATCCAGCTCATGTCTTTAATTAGTAGAAGCTTTGGCTCAGTGAACACTGCACCTGGACCTTTGAACGTAGTGCATCACTCCAGCATCCCATTTTGCACATTTAGTTCACTAATAAAGATATGAGCACAAACAGATAACACAATAATATTCTCAATCCAAGCTAATTCATTTATATAGTCATACAGATCTGGACCGAGTTCAACATCTATATATTTTGGTGCCTTTGATTTGTTAACAGCCACAAACTATTAGATAAATAAGTGCTAATAGAAATTTTGATGCCCTAACCTTTTACCATCCATTAATTACTATGGCTTACACTAGTTGGTAACATTGTATGGATAAAGTTGATGCTGTGTTAGCAGATTGTATAATCATAACAAATGGTGTTTATGTTATGTTGTAGTGGTTCAGTAAAATCATTCTCATGAATGTAATGATTATAACACCACATCCACAGCTAAAGGCTTATCACTATTAAGATAGTCTTATAGCATACTGTTAGTAATATTGTCAGAAGTCAAACTATTTAAATTATCTTTACCTTATTTACATATCATGTAAATTAGAAAGCAATAACATCTCATAAAAGTCAAAACCTGCGACCTCTTGAATTTCTTTGGTTTTAAATGTATTCATAACCATTGCAGAATCTACTCTGAGAGTTGATATTTCAGAGCACAAGCATACAGGAGATGAGAACAATTTTGAAAATAGAATATAGGTGGGGGGTCCCAAAATAACTGGGATTGTTCTCTGGTTTGCACACCTTTTATAGTATATACTTCTGCTGTTACATGCATCTTGCAAAATCTTTTCTGCATCAATCTATCAAATGGCATTTCCGTGTGAAATTGTGGGACCTCATAGTCAATTTTTGTATAAAGTACATTTTGCATACTTGTCCAGTTTTTTGGAATGGTTGAAAAGTTTGACACAATGTGAAATTCTGTTTTCATTTACAGAAACAACATGAAAAAAATGTTATAATGCTTGAAAGAGATTATAAGCAAGCCGATCTTATAAAAATACAAGTTTATGAGTGGTTTAATTAAATTGTTAAAATCACCCACATTTTAGAATGCTTGGCAAGCAAAGTACAAAGTGAAAACAACACTGATTTTTTTTTATGCATACAGCATTTTTCTCTCAAATTTACTTTGTAACTGTCAGCAGTTTACCTGCAAGTTCTGAAACATTTATGTGATGTGGTAAAATGTAAACATCATGTTTTGTGATAAAGAAAAGGGTACAAGCTTCACCCCAACAATGTGTTACTTCTCAAAGCCTTGAGTGTGTTATATCCGCCAGTCTGACTGTGCAAATGTTATATCCGCAAGTAAGACTGTGTGGTCAGCAAATAACTATGTTCAATTCCCATAATGTTCTCTTGCAACTAATGCTCTGCTGCATATGCTCTACTCTGCAACTAATGCCCTGGTGCATATGCTCTCAAACGAATGGTCTGCAACAAATGCTCTGAATATACCCTGTATTCTCTGCAATGGATGCTCTCCAAACGAATGGTCTGCAATGAATGCTCTGCCACGGATGCTCTCCAATGAATGCTCTGCACCGACTGCTCTCCAATGAATGGTCTGTAATCAGATGCTCTCCAAACAAATGGTCTGCAACTTGCTACTGCATGACTGCTCTCTGTCTCTCTCTCTATATTACACTGTGTAGTTGTTATCCAGTCTTCTTATTGCTTGCTGATAACTGCAGCAATTAATATACCATCCAATAAGATATCATCTCTTATCCAGAAATATTAGCAATCAGCAAATATCTCTTGGAATAGTCAATCACCATTACATCAATGCCTTAATTAAATTCCACAGTTATCAGCACGCGATCTAAAAACAACTTCTCAAATAAATTCTAGTTTTCTCTGGAGTGCACAAAAATGTCTGCCATTTTTACCAAACACTACAGACTGTAAAACACTTTTTATTTAAATTCATCATGAGTCAGCTGTATTCACTCAATCTCATCTTTTTTGGGGGTTGGGGACTTAGAATTTGGGGATGACAGAGACATTAAAACTCATCACTTTGCAAGTGGTTCTGGACTACTTCAATAATTGACCAACTGGTTTAAGCTGATGCATGGCATTAAATAGATTATACTTTTTAAAGTGATTCAATTTGCAACACTTAAAAAATAAACATACAATTTTTTATTTCAAAATTCTGGTTATTTTTGGACTCCCCTATGTATATTGAAGAATGATTATATTCACAAAATATTTAATCAAAAAAGTATGATCTGAACTTTGTAGCTAAAGGTTGGCTATTAACAAATTGATAGAATAGATTTTTTTTTTCTTAAAAATTAAAGTAATGTTGACATTACAATAACTATGTCCTAATCTTAGAATCATAATATATATCATCATCTGGTGTGATTTATGACTTATCAGGCTTCAGTAGAAAGGGGAAGTGCATCTCCCACTTATTATTAATAGATACATTCTTAATAAATGAAATATGTAATTTGTTTTAATGAAGCCCTTTTTGTTTTAATTTGTTGATAAGGTAGGTGGCTGATTTTGAAGTTCATGGTCCATGAATTCATGACTTTATCCCTAACATGTGCAGTGCTCTATCTTATTGTGAATTTCTGAGAAAGAAATCATTTTGGGTCACTTAGTGAAGTGGTAATTTGTTAGACTCTGTAGCATAGGATCTTCAGATCCAACTAAAACATCACATGATCACCATTACTTGTGCTTACACGAGGTGTTAAAATAGCAGCACACTCTCCACATAGTAATGCCACCCAATGTAAGTCATATTAACAAATGGAGTAAAAAGGTTTCAGCATAACATCCATATCTAGGGCCTACTCATTCAATATCAGCAGACTAGTTTCTAGCTTGAGGCTTTCATCAGTGAGCACCTTGAATCTGAGATCACTGCAGTTATATCTTAGGATCTAATAAAAATGACAAGCTAGAACTAATCTAGGATACTTGATGAGTATGCAATAGATAGGAATTTTTGCATAAACCTTCTTAAATTCATTGGTTACTAAGGTTTGCACTAGGTGGCACTACTGTATGCAGAGCCTGCTACTGTTTTATCCTCAGATCCAATTATTCCACTTCAGGTGCTTGAACTTTATGAATATATAAATGTTAAAAAAATTGCAGTGCCATTTATAACAGAATAACCTCACAGATCTGGAGACATTTGTAACTGAATAACCATAATCCATGGGGAATGAAAACTTTAATATAATCTAAATGAAAGTATAGCCCAATTTTTGGCCATCATTGGCAATTGAATAAAAATATACTGTGAAGTTGACAGCATTTATAACAGAATAAAATTGTGGGTCATACTGTTCAGTCATAACCTAATTATTGGTCACCATTTGTCATAATCATCAACCATTATCAATTCACTGCAGAATGAAGGTCTCTCCAAGTTCAATCCATCTTTTCCTATCTTTAGCTTCTCTTCTCCACATCGCCCCTGCACACTTTCTTATTTCATCCATCTATCTCATATGTGGTCTCTTTCTGGGTCTTTTACAATCTCTTTGAATCCAGTTTAAAATCTCAATTATCCATCTATGATCATTTCTTCTATTTGTAATAGAATAAAAATATGAACCAAGAAACAATCATCCTAATTTATTAATACCCATGAATTGTAGCAACATTTGTAAAAGATTGGAAATCATAAACTGAACTAAAATAAATATCAATCGATGAATAACAATATAATACATAAGTTAATAAAACAGTGATAATAATCTTTGTTGTAACCTCATAGATTCCAATAGCATTGAGACTAAACTCTCCATACAGTAGTACCACTCAGTGCAAGTCAGAGTAATCAATGGATGCAGGAAGATTTGTGCATAAAATCCTAATCTAGTACCTACTCATCCAATATCCTCCAACTAGTTTCTAGCTTGTAGATTTATAAATGGTGAGCCTTGAATCTAAGAGTATGTCATCTAGATCTTAGGATGTAATGCAACCCGGCAGCAGCCACCTTTTATCTTATTAGCTAATTATAATATTTTGAATTCAAAATGAAAACACATTAATGTTTTTAATTCAAGTTCAATAACTTATATAATCATATAGATCTGAACTCAGTTCAGTATCCATACTTTTTGGAGTGTTTGGTTTTTTAATAACCACAGTCATTATAATCCTATTGGGCAGGATTGGTATTAAACCACTAAACATCACATGATAAACATTCTTTATTTACACACACTGTTTACACAGTTTAAAAACTCTCCATAAGTAGAACAACTCAGTGCAAGTTAGATTAATCAGTGGAGGCACTGAGTGGTGCTGCTGTATAGAGAGTTTTGTCTCCATGATTATGGTGATTGTAGTTATTAAAGAACTGACACCAAAAATATGGATGATGAAATGAGTTCGGATCTGTACAACTATACAAGCTAATAAGCTTAAATTGAAAACATTAATGTGTTTTCATTTGGACTCAAAGTTTATAATTAGTTAATAAAATAAAATATGGCTGCTGGAAAGGTTGCATTAGATCCTAAGTTCTTGGTGCAGTGCTCTAAAATCCAAAACTTCTCACTTATGAATGCCGCAACTAGTCTGGAGATATTAGATGAGTAGACACTAGATAGGAATTTTTGCACAAACCTTCTTGCATCCATTGAATACTTGGTCTTGCACTGAGTGGCACTACTATATGGAGAGATTTTTGCCTCTGTATAAACAGCTTGTGTAAGTATGAAGAATGATGATCATGTGATATTTAGGGGTTTAATTCCAATAGTATTTAGAATAGTTAGAAAACAAATAAAACCTTACTTCAAGCTATCCTAAAATACAAGCATTATTTGCAATAAGCCAAAGACAAAACAATAAAACTACACCATCTTATAAATAACAGTATGTACTTATTATATAAATCCCTTACAATGGGATGAAAATAATGACAAAGAATAACACCCGTACAGTTTAATATTCCACATGAATCAACACACTGTTTATAATAATACAAACTTGTATAAACATTATTTCTATTTATATTTAAATAAAATAATTAATGGATGGATGAAATAATAATCTTAAGATGCCTTACAAGTTTACAATATCATGACATCTAAAAAAATATTAACTCAATAATTGATTTTTAATTACAACTAAATAAAATAAAAGTACTGCTAACTCAAACTTGCTATTTCACTAACATCAATATTAAAAAACAATCAAAACTCTCCATACAGTAGCACCACCCATTGCAAGCCAGATTAATCAATGGATGCAAGAAGGGTTGTGCATAAAATCCCTATCTAGTGCCTACTCATCCAATATCTCCAGACTAATTTTTAGCTTATGGCTTTCATCAGTGAGTGGCATTACTGTATGGAGAGTTTTGCCTGTTTTTAACAGCTTGAGCAAGCATAAGAAATGGTGATAATGTAATGTTTAGTGTTTTATTGCCAATATACTCTTATTAATTGTCAATTATAAGATTAAATGGTGATCATGTGATGTTCATTGGCTTAAGATTGAATACTTAATAGTAATATAAAATCAATTAACCCAATGTATCTCTCCATTTTCAGCAACTAAATAAATTATAAAATAAAATCAACTTATTAAATAACCTTAAGATTTTTAGTATCCAATCATAATGATTTCTATTTGATGCTTATTCCAACAATTGATAAATTACATCCAATTACTGATCAGTTTATTAAAGCTAAGTTAATAAAACTTTAGACTGTAACTATCAAAGCATAAGAAAGATTGTAAGATTTATTATAATGAAATATTAAAATTTAATATTTAAACTAAATTTACATCCACACTAATGAAATTTAAATATAATTAGTGCAAATTACTGTAATATGTAACAGAATAAAATATATTAATATTACCAGCTTTATAACTTAATAAAACTATGATCTTTATGGCTGTATATTGACTCAATATAACATTTACTTTAATCAACAATTATTTAAATTAAAATATGCCAACATTTAGTTGCAATTACATTTATTTATCTTCAATAATAATCATATCTGTACCTTTATCAATCATCAAAACAATTTATATATATAATTTGTATATTAATATGACTATTACTGGTTACTAACAAAATAATTACAATAAGCTTGTAATTACTTATTTAATATTTAAAAATTTCAAATGACTTAATTTATTGCCACATAAAATCTATACTTAGTCCGATAATAAATATTAAATTCAATACAAAGAAAATGATATGTAGTCACACTTTTTTACTCATCATATCATTTTTATTTCTGAATTATTTTATAACTGTTTTTAATAAATTATGTGGTATAGACAATTAGTGAATATCTACTCACCCAAATATGATTAACCAATAAATTTGTATTGTAAAATTGAATGACAACCAAGCAAGTTTATTTGTTTTAAATTAATTTAAAATTTATTAACAAATTGATATAAATTAAAATTAAAATTATATATATGATAAATAAGCATTTAAAATATATGCCTATAATTTTATTATGCTTTAAGCAATAGGTTTTCTATTGACATTAACTTCATACTTAAATAAGTGGTAGTACATCAATCTCCACTTATTGGATAGTAAACACAAACATCTGTTTGTGTAATTAAAAAAAATTGTAGAATGTTTATACTTCTCAAAATATGAAAGTTTGAGATATATCTTCTTTATATACTTCATATAAA
The DNA here is from genome assembly GCA_028023455.1 of Epiperipatus broadwayi. NCBI lineage: Eukaryota > Metazoa > Onychophora > Udeonychophora > Euonychophora > Peripatidae > Epiperipatus > Epiperipatus broadwayi. The sequence goes on along the minus strand of JAQFVV010009108.1, from coordinate 4,708 downwards.
AATATAGCTAATTGAAACATATATATATATATATATATATATAATATATATATATATATATATATATATATATATATATATATATATATATATATATATATATATATATACAAAAAAGGAATCAACTATAAATTAAAAAAATAAATATTTTAAATGAAAACAATAATTACTATTCCCTAAAATATAGATTCAAACTTAGGAAAACATAGCTCTCTTATATATTTAGATATATAAATAGATCACTACTTAACCCAAAATTATACCACTATTTATATTAATAAATAGAACATATATTAAGTGAATTGAAAAGAAAATATATAGCAATAATAATGATAAGTATTAGCAAACAACCTGAGTGATATTCTTTAAATACAGCCTTTATATATTGTACCCTCACTTCTCGATATAAGAAATAATTTAAAATATGACTAGCTCAATCAAATTATTATGCTTGGCTAAAATATGTACAACTATCTTTAATATATTTTTATAATATTATAACTTATCAGATTAATATAGTTCAATATAATGTACTAATTAAATAAGTATTTAATTAAAATCATGAGACTGTGAAGTGAAGTTACAATTGGTAATCAGATTTACATTGAGTCAATGTCTTTCCAAGACACTGTCTCAATGGCATAAGAATACTATTACCTCTTCATTATCTTATTACTAACTTTACAGCATTCTTATGGCTTTTATAAATGAATTATCTTTAATAATAATAAATAAATAGATCTCAATCTTTTGTTAAGGAAAATAATTAAAATAATCTCAGGTTCTTCTAATTATCTTAAAGTAATAATAATTCATGTAGATAGGAATGATAAGGGATTTAATATCAAACCTAAATACACCTAACTTATTCTAATAATAATCACTAACAATAATAATCTTTAGGGTATATCTTAGTCTTATCTATTGGGTTATACTTTTAATCATTAAGAACATAAGTAAATCATATACATGTCTTTCATTTCCATTTAGTATCTTAATTTTAAAATAGACCAAAATCTTATAATTTAATAATTTGTGGCAATAAATAGTATTATACTCTTATACTGTGCATTATAATTACTTTATGACCATTGTAATATCATATGTTAATGTCAATCAATTTCTATAAATTATGTTAAGAAAATATTGTGTTTCTTTCTCAAATAATAAAATAATAAATTCATATTGTGCAAATATTATGTACATTCAAATTATCTGTTGTCAAATGCTGTGGTGTAAAATAATGAATTCAACACATCTTTTAAACAACTTAACAAATTTATTTACATCAACTTTAACAAATAATTTATTTACACTATTTACATTTAAATGGAATTAAAGAAAATAAAAATAAGAAAAATAATAATACAAGATTTTTACACTGTTATTATTTCCATAACTATAAGTAGATAATTTATACATTTCAGAGAATGTTTTATTAATAAAATTCAATTAAGTTTATGACTTTAATTTACATAAATATTACTTATTATCAATTAATATAAGAAAAGATTTTATGTAAGATATCATTCATATAGCATGTATGTAAATAAATCAATTTTAATAATTAAAAATGCTATTTCACATAAGTCCTACTATTATTTATATTATAATGTATAAGGCTGTATTACATTTATTATCAGTATGACTCAAATATTAATTAATGTATCAACTGATATAACTTTGTAGTATAATAACAATTATTGATTATTACTGTTTATTTCATTCCGATATAATGTCATACTACCTGTCTTATTAAAATATGCAATACGTATATGTATTTTTTTTAAAAAAAAATAATATTTTAAAATTATTTAATAATTTCAACTTTTATAAAAATATAATGTTAAACAAAATTCTATGATTCTTTGCCATTTTAAAATCATTACTTTTCTTTACTTATTATTTCTATTCCTTTATAAAACTACTATCTACAAAAGTCATTTTAACCCTATTTAATTCATAAAACAAATGAACAATTTTAAAACAAAAAATAATAACGATCCAAACTCTCCTATACCTCATCCTCAGTATACAATACGCCTTCAATCAAGATATATATTTTTATGTAAAATTAACATAACTCATCTAATAAAATAAAATAAAATATAGACCTTATATACTTCTTACTAACTTTAAAAGAAAAAAAAAAAAAATAACTTACACTAGTATAATAAATCTGATTTCTAATATTGGAACAGAAAACATTGAAATTCATTCACGAAAGAATCATATAATTATTTCTAGGGTATCATATTACGTTATACTAAATTTATATCATTAATTTAAAATATGCATATTAAAATAAAACTGCTATTTTTTAATCTTGTGCGTGTATATTATTTAAACATTAATCCATTCATTCAATAATCATATAACATTTGGTTGATCTAAAGAAAACATAGTAAATACATCAAATTATTATTATTATTACACAATTTTACCATAAATAATTCTTCAATGTACAGTCCGTCACGATGTCCTCCAGGATTCCAGTTTTACAAAATAATTTCACATTCACACCCAACAATTATTCTTTAAAATATTACGTGTTGTATAATTATAAAATAAACTTTATGCAATAAAAAGTTATATTAGTATTTAATTATTATTTTAAAAAATGTAAATGTACCTTTCCTATCTTTAATAAATCAATAATTAATGAAATATTTATGTTAGTTAATAAATAAGACATATTACATCACATCCAACGGTGGCTTCTTCCAGTTATAATGTTCTTTTTCCTAGGCACAAATTTTCACCAAACACTACTTCCTTTTCCGGTACATCACGTGTTCTTTAAAAGTTTTTATAACAAAAATGAAAACGTTCTTTTTTTCCAAAAAATAAAAAATAAAGTCAAAGTCAATTCCATCAGAAAAACAAAAATAAAATTAAAATAGTTTATGGATCCAGGTTCACTTCTTTTAGAGAAAAAAAAAAAAAATATTATTTAAAAGTTATTATTTTTAGAATTAGTCTATAATTTATAAGTTCTTGTTTAATTATTTCAATTGATTAGATTTGGATATCCATGTTTATCTGATTTGCACATTCCATAACAGATATTGAGGTAAGATTACTTTTAAAGTCTTCTATACGACCAGCATTTAAACTTTAATAATACAATAATTTTTTACTTATAAGTATTTCTTGGCCAATTAACTTCCGATTTATTTGCCTTATAAAACTATCAAAATTTAGTCTTTTAAACTATAAAGACTTAACAAGGCAAATATTTATATGATTACTGTTACATATTATATCTTTACCAAGATATATTTAAATTTATACTTTACAAATACTTGCTTCATAAAGAAGTATTTCTCATGCTTTTAAATATCTGATTTATAAAAAAAAATCAACTATCATTAGCTTTTAAATTTATATAAAGTCCAACGTATTACTGTTAAGCATCTAATAACTCTGCTAGTCAATCCAGCGTTTGTTAAATTTTCAGTATAAAATTTCCAATATATTTTATCCTCATACGATGTCTTCATGATTATTTGATAGTAAATTGAGCTTCAGTAAGGAAACGATTAATAGGGAACTACAATAAATTAACACTGCATATTCATCGGTAACTTTTATAAATTATTTTTTTAAAACTACTCTCTTATAATTTTAAGACGATTTTAAGAGCGTCTATAATCACTTAGCTATTTTTAATAGCATACTATACTTTAAGAATTTCAATCACAAGTCCCCTCCTAACAATTGAACCTTGGTTTTATACCGGAAGAAAACTCCCACTTGGTTGGTGAATTAAACAATTGACTTGCTAGCTTATTTACATATTTCACCAACAAGACAGAATTAAAAATAAATAATGACTTTTTAATATTTATTATTTATCACATTATTAAATTCTTAAATTAATATTCATCATTTATTTAGATCTATTAAACATTTTTTTAAAATATACTTTCTTACTTAATTTCATGTTTAACTTTCATAAGATTATTTTTATAAACAAACTAAGTCTATTTTTATTCGTTATGTTTTTAAGCAGCATTTTAAAAATCAGATTTAATATTTCACATTAATTATCTTTATTTTTATTTCATGATAGCCAAAATAATATTTATAAATTTTATAACAGAATTTTTAAAATAGCTTTGCAACTTTACTAAAAAACTCCCAAGCATGTGTGTACGTATCTTAATTAACATCTGTTTTTTTTACAACAGAGCTACAGACGCTTGTAATAATCTAAAATAAACTAACAATACATTTTTTTAAAATAAATATTTTTAAAATAAATAATATCTTATAACAACTTTAAAATAATAATTCGATATTATTAAAATCAAATATCAATCTTCTGTTATGTATTACTAACACTTAAAATATTTATATTCATTTATTAAATATTAATTTTTATCAACAATAAATATATGCATTTAATTTTAACTTGTCTTCTTAAAACTTTAACTTTAAGCATTTATTTATTAAATTTATTAATGCAGTATTGAATATGGCCAGTTTTCCCAACCATATACTATTATCATTCCCATTGAAATGTCTCTCTCAAACATCAGCACAATTTTCACATATCAAATACTCATGAATTACTTTAATTACACTTTTTTAAAAGATTGTTATAAACAAAATTAAAATCATATAACTAAATATATCTTAAATTTAAAATTTTTTAGATAGATTGATACTACAATTTATGGAGACCCATACAAAAGGGCACAAT
>JAQFVV010009107.1:0-17230 GCA_028023455.1 Epiperipatus broadwayi | reverse complement strand
AACAATATTGATTGTTAAGTAAAAAATTAAAAGTATTTTATTATAACTTTTAATTTTCAGTTCTGCCCCATATTGTTACTGGTATATTACTTAATGTAATCAAAAAAAAAAAAAGCTGCACTTTATCAAACAATCTTACAGTCATCTGTAGTGGTATTTACCTTGTTGAAGTCTTTTCCATCTTTATTAAGATGAAATGGTACATTACGTAATTCTAAAATCCTTTCATTCTCAATTCAGGTAGGCCTCCCACCAATATAATCTTTCAGTCATAATCTTCTTACAACTTTTTCTATAACTTTATTTTTAAGCATTACAATTGTTAAATGAAATGAATAGCAGTAGATTCACCACATTTTATTCAATATCATACAAGATATTAAATTTAATACAGTAGGGGCAATTTACGTTATTCATTTTAAGAAAATCTTGCATTCATTTGAGAAAGTTTATAATTTGCATTTTTTTTTCCAAAATTCATCGTTAATTTGACCAATCACCAAATTCCACCTGAAATCTGATGACATAGTTTAAATTTAATAGTTAACTTAACTATGAACTCTGCCACTTTGAAATGGATGATTCTATCCATTTGACATATATGCTTTCTTCAAGAAACAAAGAACTTATTAGAAGCTCTAATCCACCTGTAACATCAAACTGAAATCACTACTTAATCAAGATGTTAAGTATTCAAAGATCACAATATTTTACTAGTAATCCATACTTTTCAGATCATGAATGACATAATGCATAACTTCATTTTTAATATTAAGAAATATTAATATAGTACATTTTTAAACAAAAGACAAACAAAAGTTTAACATATAACTCATTAATAATAAATATCTCTTAGATTTTACAATCAAATCTGATATTGATAAGTGCATGCATTGATTAGCATCTCATAGCTAATTATAGGTGTTACAAAATATTCTAAAAGTTAAAAAAAGCTAAAAGAATACAGGAAGATGAGGGAAAATAATAGTGGAATATATATATATATATAAAACTTGACTTAGATCAAGTGGAAACATTTCAACAAAATAGTTTTATTATGGTAAGAAATGATATGCAATTAAAAAACAAACAATTTTTAAGAAAAACATTTAATAACCCCAAAATTACTTTTTCTGAAATAAAAATGGGACTTTGTCAATAGGTATTAAAACAAAAAAATAATGTCAAAACATATAGAAAACCTATTTGACAAAAAGGATATTTTGAATAGCATATTTATTTACACAAAAGTAAAAAATTACAAATGGATCCTGTAAAAACAGGGTGTTGACTTGTTAATATTTTATCATTCAATATCAATCATTTCACCAGGATCATATCCTCTGTTAATATTTTATCATTCAATATCAATCATTTCACCAGGATCATATCATCCTCAAAACTTCCGTCTTTGATGGCACTTATAAAAAAATCACTTTAACATTACAATGAAACCACAATCATCCCAGATTTCTAGTACTAAAAAACATACCAATATATTTCAGAACAACTTAAAGATACATAATGACAAGAAGAAAAAAGTATTCTTAAACAAGTGTCACATTTTAATTAGAAATTATATTAGATGGGCATTGGGTCATTCTCCTACAGTTCAAGTTTTATCTGCCATTAATATACTATCAGATACTATTTGTGGAGAATTCATGCTGAAGAAAATATTCATACATTTTAATGTCAGTTACAAAAAATCCATCCTTTGATCTATCGTAACATTTATACAGCAAACCAGAAGAAGATATTCATTTTACTTCTAATGACTTTATACAAAAAACAGAATCAATACCAGATTCATGCTAATCTCTAAATTCATATATGCACATCTTAATAAATTTATATCTCAATACATGTCTAACCTCACAAATGTTCTATTTAAAGTTAAAATAGGCAAAACTCTCTCTATACAGTAGTGCCACTCAAAGCAAGACAGAGTAATCAATGGATGCCAGAAGGCTTGTGCATAAAATTCCTATCTAGTGCCTACTCATCCAATATTCCCAAACTAATTTCTGGCTTATGGCCTTCATCAGTGAAAAGTCTTGGATCTGAGAGCACTGCACCTAGATCTTAGGATCTAATGCAACCCTCCAGCAGCCACCTTTTATCTCTACATAACTACAAAACTATGAGAATAAAATTGAAAATACCAATATTTTCAATCTAAGCTCAGTAGCTAATATAGTCATATGGGTCTGAACTCAGTTCAGCACCCACATTTTGGTGTCTTTGGTTATTTTATAACTACTTGTATGGAAAGAGTTTTGCCTATTTTAACAACGTTATGAGCAAACATGGAAAATAATGATCATGTGATGTTTAAATGTTTTATCCAAAGCCATTTATAAAATACCAAATTCTACCAACTATCTCTTGTTCCATTTTTGACAAAAAAATGGTTTCTACATTAATAAACTTACATCCAACTTCAAGGTCTCTTCTTGGCATCAAAGTAAAGAATCAGTAATTGAAGGCAAAATAGAGCCCTATATTATGCCAAAATGATCTAAAATGTTTTTTCTATTCATAACAGATATAGAAACAGTAAACAACTACAAAAAATACAGTCCAATTGTTATTCAGCTACACATAGAGGCAGCTTTCAACATAATACCAATAAATAAATTTCTTAAAATTCTGGTACAAAATAAAGTACAGTAGGCTTATTTATATCTACTTGCTAATGGATTATTAAATTGTGAAATATATATTACTCAAAACAGCAAAACCCCAATTATACCACATTAATCAATACTGCAATGATCCCCACTTAGTGCCTTGCTATTCACAACTTACATAAATTCTATAATTAACATTATAGAAGGTGACATACCTGGAATTTACATACCCTGCCTAAACACCAACTTCTCATATAGTTTACATGGTGATCCCTCAGCCTTTTTGCCATCCAAAAATCATTCCCAAACTTTTTAAGGATTCTTTCAACTTGTACAAACAAATATAAGTTAATCATCAATATAGAAAAATTCTGTGGCAGGTACATTTACACTGGCAGTAATATAAACAACTTTTTAAAGGCAAACCTAACCTATTTCTTAGTTTTCACTTCTACCTGCATCATTCATCAATGTGGTCATTTATACAAAGTTGGCTTAAAAATAAAACAGAAATCTATAATCAACTCCCTAACAAAATTCTACCTATCACTTTATGCTAATATATCACTTTTTAATAATGCTAATCATGATAAAAATCTACCCCAACAATATTTTACACAAAAGCATGTTCTAATCAAATAGACCCACTATGCTGGAAATTTTTGTGTAGGAAAAAGATATATGTCAATAACAATATCCCTAAGATATCTAAAAATCCACTCTCATAAAATGATCTAGGACTTCACTCAATTCTCACATTTGGAATTCTGAATATGATTAATATGATCTCTGCATCTACAAAAAAACTCCCATATCTACAAACAGCTTGTAAAATCACTTCCATAAATAAGACATCTTTCTATTCAAGAATATCTGGACACTATTTACTTCACTATTGTGAATAAAAAAAATTTGTTTTCAAAATCACCTCAAAATATATCCAATTACTGGGAAATTTATTCCTTTTTATACCCTCTACAAGGCAATAATCAAACTGAACTCAGCATCATTAAGAAGCAACTCTGCCATAAATTCAAATTCTTGTCACTCACAACAAAATATTTTGATTTTTTACTTAAAATTAATTTCAATTCATTATCCACACAACACTTTCTAAAATATGAAACTGCCAAAATGTAGATTATCTGTACACTCCTTGCTATGAAGATTCAGATAAGTGGACTCATTCAACAATACATGCACTCTTCATAAATAAATTAAATAAATATAAAGAGTGTATTAGTCTCATTCAAAAAAGGAGACTTTGATGATATCAGGATGAGTATTCATCCTCTATGCCTTATGGTGTATAAGGTGCACATTCATACATAACAATGACACAAGAAGGTACCCTAACACTTTCAAGAATAAACTGGATATTATATGTCAAAGAGATAAAAGAATAATAAACTAAAATACCTTTATTATACTATCTTGTGAAGCCTATAAGAAAAAAAACACTCAAGATTAATAAATCTGAAATAAAAAACAGAAACTAAAAAATACCACTTGCCAACATTGCAATACTTCCAATGAAAATCGGGTAATCCAATTGTGAACATTCACTTACTTTCAAAATGTGAGCCACATACCATTCTCTGTACTATGTGTTTTTGTATTGTAGACAAAAAAGTCCTGTAACCTATTTTGCTTTGTTGAGAAAAGTTCTGTGATAGATAATAATAATAGTAGTAGTAGTCATAGCAGTAGTAGATGTAGTACTAGTAGTAATAGTAATAGTGACGATAAAATCTGGTAAATACATATGTACATTAAATGGTATATACAATAATCTAAAATGCAAATGGAATCTTCATTATTAGCATAACCAAAAGTTAATCTAAACCACTGAATATGAGAATAAATACAGTTCCAAAATCAACAAATTTCACCAATCTTACATTACTAATAGATATAGTAAACAACTAATTCTAGAATCAGTAGCTACATAAGAAAGAACTAAAATATAAAAAAAACAATACACTGCAAACAATTATGAATACCTTAAGCTTTGTCATGTAAAATTAAATAAGAGGGGACTATCAAGGATTGACCCTATCTGCAGCCTATGTTTAAGGAATGAAGAGACTATATTGCATATAATATACTATTGTCCAACCCTCTGGATCCACAGGAACTATATCAACATAATATTTAAACCTACCACCCTTCCTCTGACTATGATTACTGATTGCTTAAAAGGGGGCTTATTCCTTTCCATCAGAATTCTAACCTTTCTAGCATTTACCCTGTGGTCAATATGATGTAAGATCATATTTGACAGTGCAACCATAAATTCTACACAGACTTTTACTAGTCAAATTACAAAATATGGCAAAGAAATAGATTACTTGCCCCATCTAATATAGTGACAGAAACATGGAATCTTGTATCTTTTCCCCAAGACTTCCAAAATTAGCTATGATTACCTAACTCATACTTTTGATCGATTGCAACTCTTCCCTTTTTCAGATGATAAAAATATCTATTATAGATATTACTTTGAAGGACTGGAACCTATATTCGAACATTACCAAAAGGATTCTACAATGGAACTGAGCAAACTTTTCCTTTTCTCATATATAATAAACTTTTTTTCTTATTAAAAAAAAAAACTAAATAGAATCTATTTCAAATTACAGAATGTAAAATCATTAATATTAATATGAAGTGTCATTTTGAAGTTTGTACTATATAAAAAAGTTTTAGAAGTAATTTTAACTATCAGGCAGATACAATAGTCCCTGAATAATAAAAAATTATTTTAAAAAAGGTTATTACAATAGAAAATAAAATACACTGTAAAAGACAACATACGATAACCATTAAGTCAAAATTTCTAAAACCCAACATATAATTTAGCTTATGTTTAATTTTTTTTTGTAATAATGCAATTTTTCAAAATCATATCTATAAAAATATACACACACATATCAGTCTTAAAATTTTGTAAATATGAAAAACATGTGTCAACTCATATAAATGTAATTTTAACTATAAGTTTACAGTATTTGTGACTGTTGAAGGCTTACAATAGCTAAAAAATTTAATCATTAATATTTATCATATGATCACTATCTCTTATACTAGCACATAATTGTTAATAAACAAGGCAAAACTCTCCATACAATAGTACCACCTGTGCCAACCAGAGTAATCAATGGATGCCAGATCCAAGGCTCCTCACTGATGGTCACAAGCCAGAAACTAGTCTGGGGATATTGGATGAGTAGGCACTAGATAGGGATTTATGCATGAGCCTTCTGGCATCCATTGATTACTCCATTGGCACAGGGTTGCACTACTGCATGGGGAGTTTTGCCTTGTTCATTAATATTTATGAGAGTAAAATTTTAATTTAAAATGATAAAAATTTACCTAAATAGAATTCATTAAAAAAGTCATGGTACACAATGTAGTCCATGGCAGTTTCTACACTACTAAATTTATCCTGTGTCATAATATTTTTCACTTAAATGTTTACACAAATTGAATTAGAAGCCGTGGAATATCCTGTGTGAAGATGTTCATGTGAAAATAGGGTTATATTAAGTAATGTGGATGAAGTAGAAAATAATGTTAGCATCCATATTTCAGTGCTTTTAATTATTGTAAGTTCCAAATACTGATATTTTTTCTCTCATTTTTAAAAAAATATGAAAAAATGTTGCAGTATGTAAATTACATTAGCATGTACACACCAATTGAAAAGGCAAATAATGTTACCAATGTGAAATTTATATACATATTCTTTTTACGGTATATGAAGCTATCAGTGGTTTCTTCATTATTAATTTAAACCTGTGGGATACAATTTTTCATTTCATTAAAAAATTGAATTTAATAGATATGTAACATCACAATTTCTTATGATTGCTTATAACTGTTATTAAAACATGCAAAACTCTTTTATATGTATTGCCACTTAGTGCAAGCCAGAGTAATCAATGGATGCCAGAAGGCTTGTGCATAAAATCCCCATTTAGTGCCTACTCATCCAATATCCCAGACTAGTTTCTGGCTTGTGGCCTTCATCAGTAAGGAGCCTTGGATCTGAGAGCACTGCACCTATATCTTAGTAGCTAATGCAACCCTCCAGCAACCATCTTTTATTTCTACTTAACTACAAAACTGTGAGTCTTAAAATGAAAACACAATAATATTTTCAATCCAAGCTCATCTCATATAGTCATTTAAGTCTGAACTCAGTTCAATACCTATACATTTTGGTGTCTTGGGTTCTTTAATAACCATACCCACCACTATCCTATTAGGCAGGAATGGTTTTAAGCCAATAACATCATATGATCACCATTTCTTACACTTGCTTATAACTATTATTAAAACAGGTAAAATTCTCCATACAGTATTGCCACTTAGTGCAAGCCAGAGTAATCAATGGATGCCAGAAGGCTTGTGCATAAAATCCCCATTTACTACCTACTCATCCAATATCCCAGACTAGTTTCTGGCTTGTGGCCTTTGTCAGTGAGCAGCCTTGGATCTGAGACCACTGCATCTAGATCTTAGTATCTAATGCAACCTCCAGCAACCACCTTTTTTCTCTACTAAACTACAAAACTATGACTCTTAAAATGAGAACACAATAATATTTTCAATCCAAGCTCATTAGCTTATATAGTCATATAGGTCTGAACTCAGTTTAGTACCTATACATTTTGGTATCTTTGCATTGAGTGGCAATACTATATGGAGAATTTTGCCAGTTTTAATTTTTTAGATATGTAACATCCTGTGTTAAACTGTTCATGTGGAAATCAGGGTTTTGGTAAATAATCTTAGCTTCTCTTCCAAAACCCAAGCTTGTGGTTAAGACCTGTAGAGGTCCCTACTATCACATTTTTATGCACACATTCTTGAGGTTACAGCCTTAGTAAATATTACTTCTACATTTCAGTAATTTTAATTGTTGTAGGTTTACAAATAGCCAAGTTTCTTTACTCAACATTAAAAAAATAATTATTAATATTTATTAGGGGAAACATGTTCTGATAGGGAAATAGATTAATATTAGCATATCTACTCATAAAGAAAAATGCTATTTTTTAATTTCTTCAATTTTAAATATTATCATTTTTATTTCTTATGCATGCCTAAAACTGATAATTCGGAGTGCATGTATAGAGATTGAGATTAGCAAAACAGTTTAAAAATAGATTATAGACATTGCATCTAGACAATAATGATTACCACTGGTGACAGCATCCCATTTATTAAAAATATGATTTTAGCAAAGGGATATGAACACAGGATTTTTCCATCCATTTATCCTCTATTCCATTGTTAGCAACTGATACATATGACCACAAACATGTGAAAAAGATACATGATGACCAGTATACATATTTTGTGCAGAGCCAGCATACATAATCTGCCACACATATATACAATTTATGCTCACTTTATATTAAGATAGCAATTCCTCAAATTTTAATGGACAGGCTTTAACCTTCTCGCCCTTTCAATTATTCAACTGTACTTTTCATCAAAAAACCAACATTGGAACACTCAATGCCTTTATTGGATTTGATATTGTAGTAAACATTACATCAATCTAATCCTTTATGTTACTGGAACATTATGAATCCATATGTATCAATAGGAGAGGAATGGACTGAACTTAAGATTTAATCTATTTCACAAACACTATCTAAATTTAAGGCAGTATGTAACTTGCTTAGACTAAATATTTCGTATATAAGTAAGTGGAGGAATTTAGTCAGAGGGATTTGAACTTAAGATATTTCAGTATATTCATCCTCCACTCTATCTGTCCATTGATTTTATGTATGTGTAGAGATTATGATCAGGCCCGACTGATGAGTGTAGGTTTTGCATGAAATATATATTTTGGAGATCATATATCTTTTTTTTGCATGTGTGTGGTAATGTGTATCATTTGTTGAAATGGAGTGGAGAATAGGTAGATTGAAAAATCCTGAGTTCAAATCCCACTCCTTATATATATAAGCATCATTTAGTATAAGCAAGCTACATACTGCTTTAGAATTATGAATTTAGTATCTAATTTTTAATACATTGCACAGGCTTAAACCTGCATTTATATATGTAATATAGGCGGGATTCGAACTCAGACTTTCACACGACCCACTAATCTCAGTGCCATCTCATATTGCTGATCCACCTGATCACACGCATGTTGAAAAGATAAATAATCACCAATATACGTATTTAATGCTAAACCAGCAATCATCAGTTGGTCTAGATTACTATCCTCACATATATATATATATATATATATACGATCAGTGCTCAGATAGCCAATCTTCATACTTTAATGGACAGGCTTCAAACTATTCCAACTCACAACTCTTTCAGCCTTCCATTTCATTGAAAATCTGACGATGGAACGTTCAAAGCCTTGTTAGTGCCAAGGTTGTCACCCTACCCATGTTGACATATTAGTCATTCTGACCCCTCATGTACAGGAGAATTAGCAAGCTTTTTAAACTTAAGAAACTCTGACCTTTACATGTATATATTGGGATATCAAATCAATTAGTTTTTATCAGATTCAACGCACATACACTGTAAAATCACCAACAGCTCACTAAAATTTATGTTTTAGATTAAATCATTATCACTTATGATGATCAAGAATTAGCGATTGTTGTACTCCTTGGGGGGGGGGGATATATATACTTATAGTATGTGTGCGCATATATGTATTAAATGTAATTCTAACTTTTTTTTTAAAAAAATGAAGAATATAATACCTTTGCAAAAATGATTGCTTGGAGCTTTGAAGTCTCCTTGTGTTAGTGAAATAAGAAAATTACTTCTTTTATTAGATTGTTAATATCAAGACATTAATATTGGGTAAGTATAAGAAAGACTCCAAGTCTTCATGCCTAAAAGATTAAAAAAAAGTCTATAAGAGGATTTTTCTAATTGCCTACATAAGATTTGATGTAAGCATCAAAGAATGGAAAAATATAAAGGTATATACTATTTTTTAATCTTCGGAGTGTAAGTTTCCTGCAGTTTTATATTGTTATTGATAGGTGCGTCTAATATCCTGGAAAATACAATAATTCTCCATCTATTCGATATATTTGTCAGATAGTAAAACTAATAAACTTGACCTTACAATCTCCAGGGTAAAAAATCAAGTAAAACAAGCTTTTATCTATTTATGTTATCGTTTTGAAAATAATGACTACGGGAACTACATGGACAAATATCGGATTGAGTCCATCTTGATTTTAATAGTCTCACAGTCAGAAGTATTTTTGTGATTTTGATGGGCTTCTTTGTTGCTATAGAAACTGTATTCAAGTTGTGTGACTAGGCTACATATTTTCTAATTTTGCGATTTTAGTTTGAAGCCTCACGTGTCAAAGTAGCCGTAAATGGTTTGTCGGCTATTTAATAACTGGAGTTTTGACCTCAGGCTTTGTTAAACCATTAACTTTAACCTGTCCAATATTCTATATTATTTATTTTTAAATTTGCCTTTTTATTCATCAGAAATTGTGACAGTCATATTATATCTGAAGAAAGTAATCATTCAAACTAAAATTGATAATGAAAAAAGTTTTTAAAGCTATTTCATTTCCAAAACAAAATGAGTTTAGGCAGTATATAAATACAGATATTTTTAATTTGTATATCTATATTTGATACTTCTTAACACTTATTACCCCATCTTATAATAACCTTCGACATTTAAACATTCCCCTTAAAATAAATAAGTTTTTATTGCATCTGAATATATTCATTTATTTTTTATGATGCAAATACATATTTATATGAATTAGTTAGAAAGCATTTCACAAATATAATGGCGTTGCGAACATTTGCAAAATTCATTACTTTACATTTGAGTGATGCGAAAACGTTATTAAAGTTTATATTATGATTTTAATATTGATATGTTAAATTAAATATTATTCAAGTGGCAAACAATATAATCTATATGCAGTCACAAACAATTATAATCTCAGAGATATCATAGTAACCTGGTGTTTAAATGAGCTCACTGCTTTCTTGACGTTAAACATGCACAACCTCATTTAATATTGGACTAAAAATCACATATATTCGTAGAAAAATGTGTCAAAAAGTTAGATGTCAATGTGTAGTGTTAAAAAATAATTATTTGGACAGTTTTTTTTAAAATTACATTTTGAATTACAGGAGTCAAACTTACTCCATCCACAACTTTGACACCATCTACTCTGGATAAATACAGTAATGATTATAACTAATCATTTATTCAATTAGATTTATTACTGGACTTATCCAGAGTAGTTGATGTCAGAGTTGTAAATGGAGTAAGTTTGACACACTGTATATATAATAAATATATAAACATCACATGATCACCATTTCCTATGCTTGCTCATGACTGTTATTCAAACAGGCAAACTACGTATTACCACTCAATGCAAGCCAGAGTAATCCAACGTTCCTCACTGACGAAGGCCACAAGCCAGAAACTAGTCTGCGGATATTGGATTAGTAGGCACTAGATGGGGATTTTAGGCACAAGCCTTCTGGCATCCATTGATTACTCTGGCTTGCACTGAGTGACAATACATATAGAGAGTTTTGCCTGTTTGAATAAAGATATATGTGAGAGATCATGATCTGGGCCAACTGATGAGTGCTGGTTCAGTGCAAAATGTATCTTGGTGGTCATTTATCTTTTATTGCACCTTTATTCATATGATTTGCAATGAAATGTGTGGTAGTATAGGGTATTTAATATATGTTGTTCTTATGTAACAAAGAACTTTTGCCATCAGTATATTGCCAACAATCAAAATACCTCTATGAATAAAGCAGTATAATGGTATGTTAAGCATTTCAAAATTGATTCTGATTTAGTAAAAATAACTAAAATGCTCTCAATCTTAGTGCTAAATGATTGAATTTGGATTAAATTTCATGAGCAACTAAGCATATAATTAAATAGATAATACAAATATTTGCTTTACTGAAACAATAGTCTGATTATATATTTAATAGCTATGATAGCAACCGATTTACAAATTGACAAAAGGAATAAATTAACAACCATTTCTTTAAAAAAGTCATTCTAGATCATTTGCCAACAATAGAGAATTCAGTGCTTAAAAGGACTGGCAGATATGTAGAGTTCTGATGAGCTTAGCATGTTTTTTGATATGATCTATTAAGTGCTTAATTATTTGTATATATATATATGAAAAAACAAATACAAGTTAATCACGTAACCTGCTATCACTTGTTATTTATGTCCAAAAGATGGCGCTATACCAAAACCGCCGAACAAGTGTAAGATTTGTTTTACATAAACGAAAAAAGAGTCAGAAATTAACTACCTCTTTCATTTGCTCACCCCCAGATCAGCTGATTTCAAGCTGGTTTGCTATCCTCAGTGGGGGATAGAGACTTTACCGGTCTGAAAAATTCACGCTTGCAATCTGATAGAAACGTTTTGCATAAACACTTGAGAGTCAGTGTTTTAGATCTAGTTTCTATACGCTATCCCCCACTGAGGATAGCAAACCAGCTTGAAATCAGCTGATCTGGGGGTGAGCAAATGAAAGAGGTAGTTAATTTCTGACTCTTTTTTCGTTTATGTAAAACAAATCTTACACTTGTTCGGCGGTTTTGGTATAGCGCCATCTTTTGGACATATATATATATATATATATATATATATATATTGACATCATTGAAAGAATTAAGAGACTGAAGTAGAGTTGGTCTGGACGTATTGATAGAAGAGATCATAATAGATAGACAGTTGAAATCTTAAACTGGATTCCAAGAAATTGTAAAAGACCTAGAAAGAGACCACATGTGAGATGGATGAATCAAATATGGATGTTTTGCTGGGATGATGTAGAGAAGAGAGGTTAGACATTGGAGAATATTGATTAACCTTGGAAAGACTTTTACCCTGCATTGGATTGATGGTGGGTAAAAGTAATGACGATGATAAATTAAAAGCTAATATAATTGTTTAAAGTATTATAGTTACTGTGACTTTAAGAATAAGCCAAGGTACTGTTAAAAAGTAGGAATAAAAAATGTATGGATATCTTTATTGACAAAGAATAAATAAATAATCAGTAAATGGTTACTCAATAAAATATACCTGAATTTTTACTTAAAAGTAGCAAATTTTACAATCAATTGGAAGTAATGTTATTAATACTTTTTAATGTAACTTTTTTTTTATGAAATACTTTTAAAATATACCACTATATTGTGTCTATCATTAAAAACTTGCTGAACTGATATTAACATATTCAAAATTCAATCTTTTACTCATTTACAGAAAATAAACTAGGAAACCAGTCTAAAATATCTCATGATCACCATTTGCTATGCTTGCTTATAACTGTTATTAAACAGGCAAAACTCACTATATATATTGCCACACATAGCAAGCTAGAGTAATCAATGGATGCCAGAAGGCTTGTGCATAAAATCCCCATCTGTGTGTGGCAATACATATAGTGAGTTTTACCTGTTTTAATAACAGTTATAAGCAAGCATAAGAAATAGTGATCATGTGATGTTTATTGGCTTAAAACCAATTCTGCCTAACAGGGTAGTGGTGGCTGTGGTTGTTAAAAAACCAAATACACCAAAATGTATGTGTACTGAACTGAGTTCAGACCTATATGACTATGTAAGATAATGAGCTTGGATTGAAAATATTAAGGTGTTTTCAATTTAAGACCCATTGTTTTGTAATTAAGTAGAGATAAAAGGTGGCTGCTAGAGATTTGCATTAGATCCTAAAATCTAGGTGCAGTGCTCTCAGATCCAAGGCTTCTCACTGATGAAGGCCACAAGCCAGAAACTAGTCTGGGGATATTGGATGAGTAGGCGCTAGATGGGGATTTTATGCACAAGCCTTCTGGCATCCACTGATTACTCTTGCTTGCTGTATGTGGCAATATATATAGTGAGTTTTGTCTGTTCTAAAATATCTCATTGTCATATTGCATTGCCATTGACTTCTAACATATATACAAAATTTTA
Organism: Epiperipatus broadwayi; assembly: GCA_028023455.1. Classification (NCBI taxonomy): domain Eukaryota; kingdom Metazoa; phylum Onychophora; class Udeonychophora; order Euonychophora; family Peripatidae; genus Epiperipatus; species Epiperipatus broadwayi. Next base: position 3,569 of record JAQFVV010009107.1, on the reverse strand, counting down.
AAGTCATCTATTTGATAGAAATCTGTTAAATCTCCATTACAAAATTTATCCTAAACAAACAAACATAATTTCCAAGTTAAATAAAAGCAAAAAAAGGCAAAACTCTCCATACAATAGTGCCACCCTGTGCCAAACAGAGTAATCAATGGATGCCAGAGGCTTGTGCATAAAATTCTTATCTAGTACCTACTCATCCAATATCCCCAGACTAGTTTCTGGCTTGTGGCCATCATCAGTGAGGAGCCATGGATCTGAGAGCACTGCACCTACATCTTAGGATCTAATGCAACCCCCCAGCAGCCACCTTTTAACTCTACTTTACTACAAAACTATGAGAATGAAATTGAAAACACAATAATATTTTCAATCTAAGCTCAATAGCTTATATAGTCATATGGGTCTGAACTCAATTCAGCACCTATACATTTTGGTGTCTTTGGCTCTTAAACAACCATAGCCACCACTGTCCTATTAGGCAGGATTGGTGTTAAACCACTAAACATCACATGATCACCATCTCTATACTAGTGCATAATTATTGTAAACTTAGGCAAAACTCTCCATATAGTAGTGCCATCCTGTGCCAAACAGGGTAATCAATGGATGCCAGAAACTAGTCTGGGGATATTGGATGATAGAGATTTTATGCACAAGCCTTCTGGCATCCATTGATTATTCTGTTTGGCACACGGTGGCAATACTGTATGGAGAGTTTTACCTATGTTTACAACAATTATGTGCTAGTATAGAGATGGTGATCATGTGATGTTTAAATAAAAGCATTTAATAAAAAGGAGAAAAAAATAATATAAGTATTCAACTTCTAAATTTTTATTTTACATTTCTTTTAAATTTTGATATCTTAGGATTTATTATTTTTGATATTGCAGTTTTTTATAATTTTTATTTTTTTTCTTTACAAATGCATAAATTAGCATGCATAAAGTGTCATTAATTAATACTTCATTTTAAAAATATTCAGTTACTTATTACTGAAATTCTATACAATTTTGACTATTACAAATTCACTCTTTTCATGGAGAGGAAACAAAAGAATTTGATGATGTTATATAGTACAGATATAATATTTAATACATATATGTAGCTCATCTTTGGTGATAATTACTCTGATTAAGGCAAATGACTGATTCTGGATTTCTAGCAAACACATGGCAGAATATTATCTTTTCTTATGTATTATTCACTCCTGTATATTCCTATAATCTTGCTTTAGCTTTAATTCTCTAACTCATGTTCATGTATACAAAGTAAACAATGTAAAATATACGTATTTTGTGTTTTGTTTTTAAAAAATGCCAGATTTTATAGAGAAAAAAATGCAAATAATAGAAGACAAATTTTGATTTTGTGCCAAAATAAAAGTTTTACACTTTTTTATGCATGGCTTTATGTGTACATAAAATATCTTTTAAAAATTATCTCTCTTGAAAATTACATAACTATGTGCTGCTGTATATACACAAATGTGAATTAGAATTGTTCTTTATATATAAAGGTCTCAAATAGGTATTTAAATAACTGGTATGCTCCATGACTTAGATTTAAATCCAATCAAGTAATCTTAATTTTTTTTATAAGTTAATAAGGCTTAGATATTTTTAGTTATAAATATCATAACTAATTTATCTTACCATACAATGTTATTGATAGGTATCTAGTTATTTGTATCTAGTTTGAAAAGAATAAAAAATTGCTCAGACTCTCACTATATGACATTTGGAAAGTGTGGTGAGTAATTAATCTTTTTTACTATTTTTCTTTGGTTTTCCACTTTCCTACTTAAAAGAGTTCTATCTATCTATCTATCTATCTATCTATCTATCTATCTATCTATCTATCTATCTATCTATCTATCTATCTATCTATCTATCTATCTATCTATCTATCTATCTATCTATCTATCTATCTATCTATCTATCTATCTATCTATCTATCTATCTATCTATCTATCAATCTATCTATCTATCTATCTATCTATCTATCTATCTATCTATCTATCTATCTATCTATCTATCTATCTAACTAACTATCTATCTATCTATCTATCTATCTATCTATCTATCTATCTATCTATCTATCTATCTATCTATCTATCTATCTATCTATCTATCTATCTATGTTTCTGTCCCTCTCTTTCTCTCTCTCTCTTCATCTATCTATCTATCTATCTATTTATCTATCTATTTATCTATTTATCTATGTTTCTGTCTCTCTCTTTCTCTCTCTCTCTCTCTCTTTATATGTATATATAATGATAAATAATATTTTAATATTGAATAAATATAATGTCATGTGAAATTTACCAAGTCTATTTTGAATAATAATTAACCAGTCCTCTGGCTGCAGTATTCAATAACTTTTACAGTAAGTAAATGGGCTACTTCTTATTGTATTTTAGAACTTTTTATTTAGAGTTACATTAGTCAAGATTGGTGGTCGAGAGGTCAGCGACAGCTGCTTTATAAGCAATTGTCCCGGGTTAGCATGTTCGCTTCCTGCCTGATGCTATTATACATGAGAAAAAAAAATTTATATTAAAATTTAGAGGTTGGTTTAGGTCTGCTTTCTGGTTATTATTGTTCTAGATAACTCTAAATAAAAAGTTCTAAAATAGGATAAGGAGTGATCCATTTTCTTTTTGTAAAATGTTATTGAACATGACAACTAGAGGGCAGTACAATTATTTAAAATAGCCTTAGTAAATTTCACATGACATTATATATATATTATCTCACCAATGGTTACAATAAAAACATTAAATGTAAAGTTTTACATAACATTTATGCTAAAAAAACAAAATTGACAACCCAATTAGTTATAGAGTTGTTTCACTTTATATTAAAGAAGCCACTGATAAGATCAGTAGCAGACTAGCTAATTTTAATATTAAAACTACTTTTTCCATTAGCAAAAAAAATAGTTATTTTTTTCATAAATGTTTAAAATGCTCAAAAATCTATGTAGGTCAATCAGGTAGACATATTAATGTCAGAGTTAAAACTCACAAAAATGCCTTCAATCAAAAATTGATTACATCTGCTTTTACATCACATTTTTTAATAAATATACCTGACTTTGGTAATAATAAATTAATATCAATTAATTTGAAAAACTATGCTATAAGAACTATGAGAGAGTCCATTAAAATATTGAAAAGACTGGGTGGTTTAAATAAATCTGATGGATCACAAAGTATTCCCACCTAATGGAAGCCATTTACTTTATCTATTACTTCTAAAATCAACTTAGAATCATTTAATTGTAAAACAAAAGGTAAAAAAAATTGTGAATCAATCTTCTCTGAATGATCAGCCATCAAATACATATAAGAATAATTGCTCTTTATTTTACACTCAATCTTTTTATTAAAGACATAAAAATTATTTATTAAAATTTGGACCTTGACAAGAATGAATGTTATTACAGTAAAACAAAAACATTGGAAATTAAAACAAAATAATAGATAGTATAACCCAAATAAAACTTTATTTTTTTCATGAAGTGTGAAAATATTAAATGATATATATATATATATTGAACTGGATAAT
>JAQFVV010009106.1:0-17245 GCA_028023455.1 Epiperipatus broadwayi | reverse complement strand
AGTTGGTGTTTAGATCTAGTTTCTAGTCTTCCTATCCTTTATTGACATGAGCCAACTAGCTCGAAACCATGGTTTAAAGGTTGGAGACAATTTGAAAGAGATATTGAATTCTATCTCTCTCACTGTTTATGTAAACAAAGCTTGATAGTGGGCTATTGGTAAAGCTCCATATAATGATTTATATATATATATATATATATATATATATAGTGCTTCATCTGTTAATATTGCAATACATTGAAATGAAACTACATGAATGTAATAAGCTAAAAAATTTTATCACAACAAAATCAAATAATATAAATTCATAATTAAATATAGTTAGTAAACAATAATAGTCAAACTAACAATCATAATTATTAGAATAAAATTAAAACCTTAGTGAGATAATGTTTTGATTAATATTCTAACCAATTTTTTTTCCTGTAAATAATCTTTAGTTTTTTGTATAATATAAATAAAATGAAATAAAAGTTTTTACTTAAAACTTTAACAATCTTTTAATCAATTGAATAAAACTGTTGTTCTATGCCTTGCTATTTGGTCTTAAATACCAGAACAAACAGGCCAAAAATTATACATTGCTCCTTAATAAATATATCTATTCTGTTAAAACAAATAGACTCATTTCTACTAAAATGTGAAAGTTTCGGCTATTTTTTATATTAACATTTTTATTTTTTCTATTCTTATCTACTTTATTTATTTTAGCAGTTAAATTACCTAAAGCAAATTCTACTAAAACTATAATTCAAATCATAAATAATTTTAGACAGTTAACGGGTGTTTAATTAAAAATTAAAATTAATTTTACTTGTAAATTTTGCTATTTATCTAATATTAATTTTTAATCTCATTTGTAGAAGATTTTTAAATACAAATTAAATTAGTGTAATTATTAATTAAATGCTAAAATTCAAATTCTTTATTATTTAATTAATAATCACAACTAAAATAAAAAATAAAATACTTGTATATTAATGCAGAAAATAATGTATATATTAAATATATAATTAATAAATAACAATTTCTGAAACAGCAGTATATATTAATCAAAAAAGCAATTTTAAACTGTAAAAAATAGAAATGACTTTCTTCTTTATACATAGTCAATAGTTCTTTTATTTGTTAGAATTTCATCATACATAAAACACTTACTATTATCAAATTTAAATGCACATCATACATAAACAAATATAAGATAGACTATTTATTTATTCGCTATATTGAGTAATGTTTATTTTTATGTAGTATGGATTTAAATTTGAATGTTTTACATATGTCTTATTAATTCATTGACTTTTATAAGTTTTGAGATAGTGAGTATACTGTAAATCAATTTATACTTTGTTGGTGGTTTTTTTTCTCAGTGATGAGAATTCAGCGCAGCAACCTTGCAAGCAAGCAATTGGTGGCAGACAGTTGTTGCGGGTTCATCTCCCGGCCGATGCTATGACATATGGAAAAACAAAAGAAAAAAAAAGACAAAATACACAACAGTTTAAAAGGTTTACAAAAAGATAATTACATGGCAAAATGGAATTCAAGTACAATATGGTGAAGGGGAAGGGAATACATATGAAATGACATTATTTTAAATAAAAGTGATACAATGATATTAAAAACATATAGAAAAAAAAGATGTTTCCATTTCATACACACCCACACACACACACCCACACACACATATATATATATATATAAATACAAGTATACTGTCTATGCTGAACTTAATGTGAATAGAAGGGATTTGGACTCTGCTCCATATATCTATCCACTCCATTTTATATAACTGATACACATGACCACATACATGTGAAAAAGATAAATGATCTCCAATATATATATATTGTGCTGAACCAGCACTCCATCAATTAGTCCAGATCATTATCCCCCCCCCATATATATATATATATATATATACAAGCGATAGCAGGTTTTTACGTATATAAAACTTGTTTGTTTTTCATAAATGTACCTTTAAAGTTTTCTTGCAATGATATAGATTGCAGAAGCTTTGATTATGTGGAGAAACTGAACTGATATCAGACCCACATAGCTATCTAGTTTGATAGGCTGAGTTTGAGGACATTTAGGCGTCTAAAAAATTCATGCTTGCAAACTGATAGAAACGTTTTGCATAAACGCTTGGAGTTAATATTTAGTCTAGTTTCTAAACTTCGATCCCTTCACTGATGAGAGCAAATCAGCTTGAAATCAGCTGATCTGAGGGTGGAGCAAAATGAAAAAGACAGTGAATATTGACTCTGACGTTTATGTAAACAAATACGCTTGTTTGGAGGTCTTGGTAACGCTCCATCTATTGATCATTAATACAAGTGATAGCAGGTTTTTACGTACATAAAATTTGTTTTTCATAAATGTACCTTTTGAAGTTTTCTTGCAATGATATAGATTGCAGAAGCTTTGATTATGTAGAGAAACTGAACTGATATCAGACCTACATAGCTATCTAGTTTGATAGGCTGAGTTTGAGGACATTTAGGTGTCTAAAAAATTCATGCTTGCAAACTGATAGAAACGTTTTGCATAAATACTTGGAGTTAATATTTAGGTCTAGTTTCTAAACTCCTATCCTTTCACTGATGAGAGCAAATCAGCTTGAAATCAGCTGATCTGAGGGTGGAGTAAAATGAAACAGACAGTGAATATTGACTCTGATGTTTATGTAAACAAATACACTTGTTTGGAGTTCTTGGTAAAGCTCCATCTATTGATCATTAATACAAGCGATAGCAGGTTTTTACGTATATAAAACTTGTTTGTTTTTCATAAATTTACGTTTAAAATTTTCTTGCAATGATATAGATTGCAGAATCTTTGATTATGTAGAGAAACTGAACTGATATCAGACCCACATAGCTATCTAGTTTGATAGGCTGAGTTTGAGGACATTTAGGTGTCTAAAAAATTCATGCTTGCAAACTGATAGAAACATTTTGCATAAATTCTTGGAGTTAATATTTAGGTCTAGTTTCTAAACTCCTATCCCTTCACTGATGAGAGCAAATCAGCTTGAAATCAGCTGATCTGAGGGTGGAGCAAAATGAAAGAGAGAGTGAATATTGACTCTGATGTTTATGTAAACAAATACGTTTGTTTGGAGGTCTTGGTAAAGCTCCATCTATTGATCATTAATACAAGCGATAGCAGGTTTTTACATATATAAAACTTGTTTGTTTTTATATATATATATATATATATATATATATATATATATATATATATATATATATATATATATATATATATATATATATATATATATATATACATAACTAGTGCCCAGGTTATATTATGATAGCAAATCTACAAACCTTAATGGTTAGACTTCAATTTTTTCTACCCTCCAATTCTTCATCCATCCATATCATTGAAAATCTTATGATATATATTGTACAGTCAATTATATATTATTCATCTAACATGACCTAAATCCATGAAACCATACTTCAAACTAAGGGTGGCCACAGAGTGTGATGGAATGGTTGTGACAAAACATTTGTCAGTCTCCTAGCACAGTCTTCAATTAAAATACAGTTCAGTAATTAAAGTATTATCACTAAACTTAATCCCATTTCTTTACCCAGACTTGTGCATGTTCTCAGAAGATCCACTGTGCCACCATGCTGGCTTTAATGGATGACAGTTGCCACAATTTGAAACTGCCCATTTTCAAGTCAGCCATTTTATTTGTCATGGATGTGTTCTCATGAAAATGTGCCTTTTCCCATGGGCTGGTCAACATTCTGCTTGGTTATACTCTTTCTGAATTTTTTTTGAAAGTTTTACCTTGAGTAAGGAAGCATGGAAACAGGGTTACAATTGTTAGGAGGTAATAGTAGGTCAGATGAGTTATTTGAAGAGTTGTGGTAGGCCCAAGTCCAGACATCCTCACATAGTAACTGTAGTGAACTTTGAACTGTCAGCATTGGGATAAAGTGTGTAACACAAACTATCAGGCTGGCCATCAAAATGGCATCTTTCTGTGCCTTTAGCATAGAAATAATGCCAGTGTTGCCTGTGGTGCAATAAATGGCCCCTTTTTGTGCTTTTGCATAGAAATAAGGCCATCAGTGATTGCCATGTAAATAACATATTTTTCTGTTTTTACATAAAAATATTGCCATAAAATGGCTCACCCTGGCTAATAGAACAATACTAATAGTCTGTTCTCCCATTTCATTAGAAGACATAAATCGATAACTTTTAACAAATGGAAATGTTTAAAAATTATTAAATATTTAAATATATGTATATATAATATCAAATGCCACCATCTGTAGTAGAAAGTAAAATAAATAAATTTGATCAATCCATACATAAATTAATAGCCCAAATTGAATTACAGATTCACTACATAATGGTTTTTTTTTGCTAATACATCTCTCAAATGCAAAGTAACATAAGGGAAATATATATTTTTCTATTTATACATATATATTTTTTCTATTTATACATAAATATAGCTTACTTTCCAATTATTTATAATTTCAAAATGACTTTTAAATAAATTAATACTCTCAGAATTGTAAATCTTTTTAGAGTAGATACTTAAATTTTTCTCTTATTTTCATTCTTTTTAGAAAAGATAACATAACTTCCTCAAAATAATTCTAAGGCCTACTGAAGATTAAAGTAGTTTAAGCTTAAAAGAAAGAATGAAAGATCATAAAGTAAAAAAATAATATCTTGGTTATGCTTTATATATTCCAGAAATAAATATAGATGAAATAAATATAATTATGGAGTTTTAAAATTATATTCTTTGAAACAAATGCAAAAAAGAGAAAAAGATATTGTTTAACAAATATTAATTATTCTGAAATTATTAACTTATTTAACTAATTAATTTTCTTAATATTGCTTTTTATACAATATTTAATTTGTCATCTCTTATGACAAAAAAAACTCCTGACTTTGTTTAATTACTGCTAAAATTGTGTATATTTAATTTTAATATTTTAATTACTAAAAAAAATCAATAGATATCAGGATAATTAAAACGGAAATGATTTGGGAGGCCTTTAATCTGTTTCTTGATGATTTTATATTCATCATTTGCAGTCTTCATCTTTGTATATTACTTTGAGAAAAAATTTCAAATGCCTAAAAACCTTAATTATTTTGTGAGGTTTCTTAATAGAAATTATCATTTTCCCACAATAAATGTGTAATAATGATTAAAAATATAGAATACATATTACATATTTATTTTTTAGGTAAATATTTCATTTTTAAAAAGAGAAGGTTATGTTTTTTGGATAAAATTAACAATGTATATTAAAGAGGCATATACAAGCTGTTTGCTAAATCCCATTCCTTACTGTCTGTTAGAGTATATTTCAAAATTATCAAAAATATTTAAACAAATTAAACTTTTAAAACATAATATGATACATTTTTTTCATCTTTCATTTAAAAATACAAATGTCAAATAACAAAGATGTGGTTTATTTCTTGAAATGAAACTGCTCCATTTAAGAATTGATGATTAAAACATTGTTTTGAATATAATGTTGATTTTTTTCATAATTGAAAAGATCAAATATGATTTTATAGAATTTCTTTCATCTCTAAACAAAAATATCTATCACATGAAGTCAAATATTAAAACTAACATTGAAAGCTTACAGACTGAGAAAACAATTGAAATTATCACAGTCTTGTCATGGGATTAAAAGTATTTTTGATATTTAAGATAATTGGAACTTGATTTGAAATTTAAAGATTAATAAACTATTTTTGATATTAAAGATAAAATATATTTTAATTACACTTTAATATTATAATTGGAAAGAATTAAATAACAAAGAATTAGTGTATGTATTTGGTTAAATTAATATTTGGAAAAACACAAGTAAATCCCTAATGTTAATAAAATGCTAAGAATATCTAAAAAATTTAAGTAACAAGATAATGTGACCAGAAAGTATAATTAAAGTTGAAAATAATTATAACATCTCAGTGAGGTTCTGAGTGATGCCGTATACTGTGTGAATATAACATTATTTTAACAGTAGCCTATTTTGCATAGATGTGTAGAAAAAAGTTTGATATCCCCAAAATTTTCTGAGAATAATCACATGAAGTTACTTTTAAATCCCAAAAAATATACAAGGCAAAACTCTCTCCATACAGTATTGTCACCCTGTGCCAACCAGAGTAATCAATTATGTGCTAGTATAAGAGATGGTGATCATGTGATGCACCAATATATATATATATATATATATATATATATATATATTGTGCCTTTTTCTATATGTCAGTAATAGTCCATCTCAGTCAATTACTAAAAATTTAAAATTTTAGAATATGTTCTTTTAATACATTAATTATAGTTTGTCGATTATATCTTTAAAGTACAATTTGAGGCTAAAGCAAATATGTAGTATATAAAATTATAGTGAATCATTTAAAAAGTAGTTAAGTAAAGCTTAAACTATTGTTTCATATGGTTGTAAAAGCTGGCCATATTAAATAACACAGCTATAAATATTAAAAGTATATTTAAAAGGTTCAATTTTAATAGTCTTAAACATATAGATAAATAAATGTTATACAGTATTTAAATTTATAAACTATGTTTAATAATCAAAATTAATATAATATATTTTAAAAATAAACTTTATGATGGTGAGAATTGTATTTAATTCTATATTTTAAATTATTTTTCCAAATTTTTATAATTATTTTATTTAATATAATAAGTGTATCAATTTTATAAATCTGGGCAGAGAAATAGATTAAAAATCGTTTGTCAAAGTTATTAATCATGTGACTTGTATACTACATACTTTCACACACGTGCTTGTTTGTATTTAAAGTAACAAAGTTTAAAATATTTTAAAAGTTATATTATAGAATTGGATGGAATTATTGCCTATCATAAAAGCAAATAATAATAAATATTAAGTTAACTATCATATAACATGCTTAAATGATGTAATAAAGATGAATACAGTTAATAAAAAAAAATGTTTAGATAAAACAAGATAAATGGAATATTGAGAATGGAATAGGTTATTAAAGTTATTTTAAAAGTTATTTTAAATGTTTAAATAATTTTGATAAAGTAATAATTGAATTAAAAGTAATATTTTAAATAATATTTTTTAAATTTTATTACGTCATAAAAAATTTTATTTTTTGAAACTTGATTCTGCTATGAACTGAAAATATGTAAATTTGTTCTCAAGTTAAAGTAAGAATCAACCAATCAAATGAGGTATTCTTACAGACTATAAATATGAATTTCACGGGGTATCAGAGGAGATTAATAATGTATTGAAACCAGAGAAAGGTAAATTATAGCTATCAAAGAGATAGTATTTTTAAATTTTTATTTTAGTCAATGTTTTAGTACTTTCTTATAACTTTATCTGCAAAAAACTAATTGATAATTTTAAAGTATTTTGCAAAAGAGAGTTTAAAAATATATATATATATATATATTTAGAAATTTCGTGGAAATGATTTTCTAGTTTTTTAAAAAGTTACTTGCCAGGAGTATTTTATCTGAAGTTTAACCTAAACTACGCAATAGAGATGTATATACTATGAAATAAAATATGTTTAAATTATAATACAGCTTTATTTATGCTCAACCGGAAGATTATTCTAACTCATATAAAAATAATTCAGGCATTATGCTGAAAGCTTAAACAGAAAACTATTTGCCATCTAAAAAAAATGTGTGACACATTATTTATAAGCTTATCCAGGAGTTTTTTTTTAAAAAAAGAATAAGATATTTATATCGTATGAGTTATCATAAAATATAATGAAAGAAATAGAATGTTTAGTCCTTTTTGAAGGAAACATTTTTTTAAATATATATTTTACAAGAATTAAAAAGAACTTATTAAGAAATAAAACCTATATAAAAAAATGAACATATAGTAGATAAATAAAGGATGGATCCATGAAAATACAAATATTGTGTAAAAGTTTACCGGATAACTTAAGTTAAATTGAACAGAGTGATGCATCAGAGAATATTGAATAAACTTCGTGGGAATAATTCTTTAATATTACAGTTTAATAATTTTCATTCTGAACAGTAAAAACCCAGGATTATTTTCTATAAATTTTACTAAATGGATTAATAATTATTTTTATTTTTAAACTTTAACGCGCTTGGAGGAGAACATTTAAAAACTCTAGAGAAAATAATAAACATTTTTGGATTTTATGATGAACTATGGTCAAGTGAAGACATAATTATAGTTTTAAATTTTTATTTTACTAACTTAGTTAAATGTAAATTTTTCTATTTATAAGATTAGAAAAACATAAAACATTAATTTGTTAATAACATAAAATTAATAATATAATCTAATAATTTAGATAAGAATATTTTTAAATAAAACGTATGGATGTGTCTTTTCATTTATGTATGCAATGTTTTTCTATATCCAGTGGATGGAAGAAGCCTACTAAAAATGATGACCAGATAAAAAGTGTTATTTGGTAATAATAATAACTATTAATAATGTATAATGTATATTTTTGTGTTCTTTAGATCATCTATGAATCTAAGAATGAACTATAAAAGTTTTAATTATATGTAACACATTTTCATACAACATTTTAAAAAAACATTATGAGATAGGATTGATTTGAAAATATGCATACAACAATTTTTTTTTTTATATATTAGTGATATAATCCAACATAATAACAAATAATTATGTAATTCTTTTAGAACTTTCATGTTATTGGATATTCAAATATTGTCTAAGTAGATTGTATATGATTAAACATATAGAATAATGAAGTAAGCAAACTTTTCTTATGGAACAGTGAAATTGTTTTAAACTATCAATGAATTTTATTTATTGTTTTGTAAATGCAGATAGTTATTTATCGATGTAAGATGTAGAAAAATCTTGAAAAATAATGTCCACTGGATATAGAAAAACATTGCATACATAAACGAAAAGACACATCCATACGTTTTATTTAAAAATATTCTTATCTAAATTATTAGATTATATTATAAATCTTATGTTATTAACAAATTAATGTTTTATGTTTTCCTAATCTTATAAATAGAAAAATTTACATTTAACTAAGTTAGTAAAATAAAAATTTAAAACTATAATTATGTCTTCACTTGACCGTAGTTCAAGATAAAATCCAAAAATGTTTATTATTTTCTCTAGAGTTTTAAAATGTTCTCCTCCAAGCGCGTTAAAGTTTAAAAATAAAAATAATTATTAATCCATTTAGTAAAATTTATAGAAAATAATCCTAGGTCTTTACTGTTCAGAATGAAAATTATTAAACTGTAATATTAAAGAATCATTCCCACGAAGTTTATTCAATATTCTCTGATGCATCACTCTGTTCAATTTAACTTAAGTTATCCAGTAAACTTTTACACAATATTTGTATTTTCATGGATCCATCCTTTATTTATCTACTATATGTTCATTTTTTTATATAGGTTTTATTTCTTAATAAGTTCTTTTTAATTCTTGTAAAATATATATTAAAAAAAATGTTTCCTTCAAAAAGGACTAAACATTCTATTTCTTTCATTATATTTTATGATAACTCATATGATATAAATATCTTATTCTTTTTTTAAAAAAAAACTCCTGGATAAGCTTATAAATAATGTGTCACAAATTTTTTTTTAGATGGCAAATAGTTTTCTGTTTAAGCTTCCAGCATAATGCCCGAATTATTTTTTTATGAGTTAGAATAATCCTCCGGTTGAGCATAAATAAAGCTGTATTATAATTTAAACATATTTTATTTCATAGTATATCCATCTCTATTGCGTAGTTTAGGTTAAACTTCAGATAAAATACTCCTGGCAAGTAACTTTTAAAACCTAGAAAATCATTTCCACGAAGTTTCTAAATATATATATATATATATTTTTTTTAAACTCTCTTTTGCAAAATACTTTAAAATTATCAATTAGTTTTTTGCAGATAAAGTTATAAGAAAGTACTAAAAAATTGACTAAAATAAAAATTTAAAAATACTATCTCTTTGATAGCTATAATTTACCTTTCTCTGGTTTCAATACATTATTAATCTTCCTTTACACCCCCCATGCAATTCATATTTATAGTCTGTAAGAATACCTCATTTGATTGGTTGATTCTTACTTTAACTTGAGAACAAATTTACATATTTTCAGTTTATAGCAGAATTATATTTCAAAAATAAAAATTGTTATGACGTAATAAACTTTAAAAACATTATTTAAAATATTACTTTTAAATCAATTATTATTTTATTAAAATTATTTAAACATTTAAAATAACTTTTAAAATAATTTTAATAACCTATTCCATTCTTAATATTCTATTTATCTTATTTTATTTAAAACATTTTTTTTTATTAACTGTATTCGTCTTTATTACATTATTTAAGCATTTTATATGATAGTTAACTTAATATTTATTATTATTTGCTTTTATGATAGGTAATAATTCCATCCAATTCTATAATATAACTTTTAAAATATTTTAAACTTTGTTACTTTAAATTCAAACAAGCATGTGTGTGAAAGTATGTAGTATACAAGTCACATGATTAATAACTTTGACAGACGATTTTTAATCTATTTCTCTGCCTAGATTTATAAAATTGATACACTTATTATATTAAATAAAATAATTATAAGAATTTGGAAAAATAATTTAAAAATATAGAATTAAATACAATTTTCACCATCATAAAGTTTATTTTTAAAATGTACTATATTAATTTTGACTATTAAATATAGTTTATAAATTTAAAATACAGTATAGCATTTATTTAACTATAAGTTTTAAACTATTAAAATTGAACTTTTTAAATATACTTTTAATATTTATAGTTGTGTTATTTAATATGGCCAGCTTTTACAACCATATGCAACAATATTTAAAGCTTTACTTAACTACTTTTTAAATGATTCACTATAATTTTATATACTACGTATTTGCTTTAGCCTCAAATTGTACTTTAAAAATATAATCGACAAACTATAATTAATGTATTAAAAGAACATATTCTAAAATTTAAAATTTTTAGTAATTGACTGATATGGACTATTACTGACATATAGAAAAGGGCACAATATATATATATATATATATATATATATATATATATTGGTGCATCACATGATCACCATCTCTTATACTAGCACATAATTGATTACTCTGGTTGGCACAGAGGTGACAATGGCTGTATGGAGAAGTTTTGCCTTGCTTATATTTTTTGAGATTTAAAAGTAACTTCATGTGATTATTCTCAGAAAATTTTGGGGATATCAAACTTTTTTCTACACATCTATGCAAAATAGGCTACTGTTAAAATAATGTTATATTCACACAGTATACGGCATCACTCAGAACCTCACTGAGATGTTATAATTATTTTCAACTTTAATTATACTCTGGTCACCGAGTATCTTATTTATTTAAATTTTTTAGATATTCTTAGCATTTTATTAACGATGGAGATTTACTTGTGTTTTCCAAAATATTAATTTAACCAAATACATTACACTAATTCTTTTGTTATTTAATTCTTTTCAATTATTGAGTATTTATCTTAAATATCAAAAATGCATGGCTCCACATGACAAGACTGTGTTTTCTCAGTCTCTTGTAAACTTTCAATGTTCAGATTTTGTATTTGACTTCATGTGATCGTTATTTTTATTTCAGAGATGAAAGAAATAAAACCTCATATTTGATCTTTTCCAATTATGAAAAAAAATCAACATTATATTCAAAACAATGTTTTAATCATCAATTCTTAAATGGAGCAGTTTCATTTCAAGAAATAAACCACATCTTTTGTTATTTGACATTTTTATATTTAAATGAAAGATGAAAAAAATGTACCATGTGTATGTTTTTAAAAAGTTTGAATTCGTTTAAATATTTTGATAATTTGAAGGATACTCTAACAGACAGTAAGGGAATGGGACTAATGGCCAGCATGTATATAACAAAATAGCTATGCATTGTTGAATTTTATCCAAAAACACTTGGCCTTCTCTTTTTAAAAATGAAATATTTACTAAAAAAATAAATATGTAATATATTATTCTATATTTTTAGTAATTATTACATTTATTGTGGGAAGATGATTTTTTCTATTAAAAAACCTCACAAAATAATTAAGTTTTTTCTCAGAAAATAATATACAAAGATAAAAGACTGCAGAATGATGAATATAAAATCATCAAGAAACAGATTAAAAGGCCTCCCAAATCATTTTCATTTTAATTATCCTGATATCTATTGATTTTTTTCCCAATAAAATTAAATATACACAATTTTAGTAGTAATTAAACAAAGTCAGGAGTTTTTTTGGCATAAGAGATGACAAAGAATTAAATGACGTTTAAAAAGCAATATTAAGAAAATTAATTAGTTAAATAAGTTAATAATTTCAGAAAATATTTGTTAAACAACTATCTTTTTCTCTTTTTTTCATTTGTTTCAAAGAATATAATTTTAAAACTCACTATGTCTCATTTATTTCATCTATATTTATTTCTGGAACTCTATAAAGCATTCAAAGATATTAATTTTTACTTTTATAGTCTTTCATTCTTTCTTTTAAGCCAAACTACTGAAAATCTTCAATAAATTTAAAATTATTTTGAGGTGGGTATGTTATCTTTTCTAAAAAAAATCGAATAAGAACAAAAATTATCATACAAAAAAGACTTTTAATTCTGAAATTTATTAATTTAAAAGTCATTTTGAAATTATAAATAATTGGAAAGTAAATTATATTTATGTATAAATAGAAAATATGTAATATTTATAAATAGAAAAATATATATTTCCTTATGTTACTTTTTTTTATTTGAAAAAATTATTAGAAAAATATTATAATGAATTGAATCCCTAATTAATTTTGAAGTAATGAAAATTATGTATGGATTGATCAAATTTTTTATTAAATACTACGAATATTGGCGACCATATATACATATATTTAAATATTTATTAATTTTTAAACATTTCCATTTGTTAAAAGTTACGCTCGATTTATGTCTTCTGATGAAATGGGAGAAAGAAGTATAGGTATTGTTTCTATTAGCCGGGGTGAGCTGATTTTTTATGGCAATGATGCACATGTAAAAACAGAAAAATATGTTATTTTATGTTTTAATGATGGCCTTATTTCTATGCACCAGCGCAAAAGGAGGCAGTTATTTCACACAGCAGCACTGGCATTATTTCTATATGCTAAAGAAGGCACAGGAAGATGCCATTTTGATAGCCCTATAAAACCTATTTCCCACTTTATCCCAATGCTGACAGTTAAAAATTCACTACAGTTACTATGTAAGTTTCCTTTGCCTTGGGAGCTACCACAACTCATCAAATGCTCTTCATCTGACCTACTATTACCTCCTAACAAGGATAACCTGTTTCCATGCTCACTTCTCAAAATTAAAACTTCAAAAAAAATTCAGAAAAAGTATAACAAACAGAATTTTGACCAGCTAATCATGGGAAAATTCCCCCCCCCAGAGAACAGCCATGACAAATAAAATAACAGACTTGAAAAATGGATCAGGATAAAATTGTGGCAAGTATCATCATTTAGCCAGCATTGTGGCACAGTGGAAAATCTGAAAACAGCTGCAAGTCTGGGTAAAGAAGTGGGATTAAGTTTAGTGATAATATACTTTGAGTACTGAACAGTAATGACGGTGAAGACTGTGCTAGGAAGACTGACGAGATGTCATGTCCCCCCTTTTCGCATCCCGCTCTGTGTACTACAAAAAATTTGAAGTATGGGTTCATGAAGTTAGGTCATATTAGATGAATAATATATAATTGACTGTACAATATATATCATAAGAATTTCAAAAAAATGGATGAATGAAGAATTAAGAGAGTAGAAAAAATTGAAATCTAACCATTAAGAGTTTGTAGATTGGATATTATCATATAACTATAGGCATAGTTATGTATATATATATATATATATATATATATATATATATATATATATATATATATATATATATATATATATATATATATATATATATATATATAAAAAGCAAACAAGTTTACTATATGTAAAAACGCATGCTCCCTTGTATTAATGATCAATAGATAGGCTTGCCACCCCCAGACCTCCCAAACAAAAGGTGTGTTTTTATTTATTATAAACCATCAAAGAGTCCAATATTCTCTCTATATTTCATTTTGCTCCACCCTCAGATCAGCTGATTTCAAGCTGGTTTGCTCTCATCAGTGAAAAGATAGGAGTTTTTTTTTTAGACCTAAAGCCCCCCCAAGAATTGAAGAAAATCCTTTTCAATCAGTTTTTGCAAAAGCATGAATTTTTAGACACTAAATTCCATCACCCCCAGCCTGAATCCAGATAAATATGTGGAAAATATCAGTTGGATTTCTTCTACATAATCAAAGATTCTGCAATCTATGTCATTGCAAGAAAATTTTAAACGCTAAATTTATAGAAAACAAACAGAGATTTTATATAGTAAAAATACTGCTATAGCATGTATTAATGAAAGTAGATGGAGGCTTTACCAGAACTCCAAACAAGTGTATTTGTTTACAAAACATCAGAGTCAACATTTAGCATGTCTGTTTCATTTTGCACTCCCCTCAGATCAGCTGATTTCAAGCTGATTTGCTTCTCATCAGTGAAAGGATAGAGGAGTTTAAAAACTAGCACAAAAATATTAGCTCAAAAATTGTGCAAAACATTTCTGTCAGTTTGCAAAAGCATGAATTTTTTAGACACCTAAATGTCACTCAAACTCAGCCTATCAAACAAGATAACTATGTAAAAATATCAATTCAGTTTCTCTACATAATCAAAACTTCTGCAATCTATATCATTGCAAGAAAAGCTCCCAAGGTAGATTTATGAAAACAAATTTTCCCCCGTAAAAATATGCTATCACTTGTATTAATGATCAATAGATGGAAGATTACCATGACTTTTTGGTTATTTTACCCATAAGCGTCAGAGTCAATATTCAGTATCATTTTCATTTTGCTACCTCAGATCAGCTGATTTCAAGCTGATGCTCTCATCAGTGAAAAGATTGAGATTTTGAAACTGGGCCCAAATATTTACTCCAAGCGTTTATCACAAACATTCCCTATCAGTTTGCAAACATGAATTTTTTAGGCGCTAAATGTACTCAAACTCATCTATCAAACTAGACAATAATGTGAATCCGATATCTCAGTTCGAATTTTCCCACATAATCAAAGCTTCTGCAATCTATATCATTGCCCGAAAACACAAAGGGACATTCGAAAACAAACAGGATTTTATATACGTAAAAACTATGCTATCACTTTAATACATATATATATATATATATAGGGAGAGGATTGTGGTCAAGGTTTAGTGATGGAGGCTGGTTCAGCACAATATATATATATTGGAGATCGTTTATCTTTTTCACGTGTATGTATTCATATGTATCAGTTATATAAAATAGGAGTGGATAGATATATGAAGGTGAAATCAAATCCCTCTGTGCACCACTTTAAGATAGACAATATACTGTATTTGATTATATATATATAGCGTGTGTGAGAATATGTGTGTGGGAAATCTTTTTCTATATATTTTTTTAATATCATTATTATCCCTTTTATTTTAAAATAATGTCATTTCATATGTATTCCTTCCTTCACCATATTGTACGGAGCATTTTTTTTGCCATGTAGCAGTATCTTTTTGTAAACCTTTTAAACTGTTGTGTATTTTTTATCTTTTTTCTTTTGTTTTTCCATATGTCCTTGAGGAAGATGAGCCCGCAATAACTGTCTGCCACCAATTGCTTTAACATGCAAAGATTTTTTGCTGAATTCTCATCGCTGAAAAAAAAAACCTGTAAAGTATAAATTGATTTTTAGTATACTCATATCTCAAAACTTATAAAAAATCAATGAATTAATAAGACATATGTTAAACATTCAAATTTAAATCCGCCTTTCACTAAAAATAAGCATTACTAAATATTAAGAATAAATAAATAGTCAATCTTATATTTGTTTATGTATGATGTGCATTTAAATTTGATAATAGTAGTTTTTTATGTATGATGAGAATTCTAACAAATAAAAGAACTAGTGACTTATGTATAAAGAAGAAAGTCATTTATTTTTTACGGTTTAAAGGCCTTTTTGATTAACCTTCACACTATTGTTTCAGAAATTATTATTTGTGAAAATTTATATATTTAATATATACATTATTTTCTGCATTATTATACAAGTATTTTATTTTTTATTTTTCTCCTTTACCAATTAAATAATAAAAAATTTTGAATTTTAGCATTTAATTAATGAAAATTACACTAATTTAATTTGTATTTAAAAATCTTCTACAAATTATATTAAAAAATTAATATTAGATAAATATTAAAAATTGCAAATAAAATTAATTTTAATTTTTAATTAAACACGCGGTTTAACTGTCTAAAATTATTTTATGATTTGAATTATAGTTTTTAGTATTATTTGCTACGGGATCAAAAACTGCTAAAATAAATAGAAGTAGATATAAATAGAAAAATAAAAATGTTAATATAAAAAAATATATAAAACACTAGCATTTTAATAGGAATGAGTCTATTTCGTGGAAAGAGTATAGATATATTTATTAAGGAGCAATATGTATATTTTTTGGCCTGTTTGTTATGGTATTTATTTTAATATAAAAAGTATACAATTTAACAGTTTTATTCAATTGATTAAAAGATTATTAAAAATTTTAGTAAAACTTTTCATTTTATTTATATTATACAAAACTAAAGATTATTTACAGAAAAAATTAGTTGAAATATTAATCAAAACATTATCTCACTAAGGTTTTAATTTATTCTAATAATTATGATTATTAATTTAACTATTATTGTTTACTATTTATATTTAATTATGAATTTATATTATTTTGATTTTGTTGTGATAAAAATTTTTAGCTTATTACATTCATGCGGTGCATTTCAATGTATTGCAATATTCACAGATGAAAATATATATATATATATATATATATATATAAATCATTATATGGAAACTTAACCAATTAACATTATCAAGCTTTGGTTACATAAGCAGTTAGAGAGATAAATTCAATATCTCTTTCAAATTGTCTCAACCTTTAAACCATGGTTTCGAGCTAGTTGGCTCATGTCAATAAAGGATAGGAAGACTAGAAACTAGATCTAAACACCAAC
>JAQFVV010009105.1:0-17275 GCA_028023455.1 Epiperipatus broadwayi | reverse complement strand
ATTTAAACTATAATATTGTATTTACCATTAAATTTTATATATATATATAGAATATTTTATAATGGGTATTGTATTTTACATTTATATATATATATATATATATATATATATATATATATATATATATATATATATATATATATTGTACCCTCACTTCTCGATATATGATATAATTTAAAATATGACTAGCTCAATCAAATCATTATGCTCGGCTAAAATATGTACAACTATCTTTAATATATTTTTATAATATTATAACTTATCAGATTTATTACAAACTTATCAAAAATTAATATAGTTCAATATTATATACTACTTAAATAAATACTTATTAAAATCATGAGACTGTGAAGTGAAGTTACAATTGGTAATTGGACTTACATTGAGTCAATGTCTTTCCAAGACACTGTCTCAATGGCATAAGAATACTATTACTTCTAATTATCTCATTACTAACTCTACAGCACTCTTATGACTTTTATAAATAAACTATCTTTAATAATAATAGATAAATAAATCTCAATCTTTTGTTAAGGAACTATAATTAAATGATCTCAGGTTCTTTTAATTATCTTAAAGTAATAATAATTCATGTAGATAGGAATGATAAGGGATTTAATATCAAACCTAAATACACCTAACTTATTCTAATAACAATAACTAACAATAAAAATCTTTAGTGTATAGCTTAATCTTATCTATTTGATTATACCATTAATCATTAAGAAAATAAGTAAATCATATGCATGTCTTTCATTTCCATATAGTATCTTAATTTTAAAATAGACCAAAATCTTATAATTTAACAATCTGTGGCAATAAATAATATTATACTCTTATATTGTGCATTATAATTACTTTATGACCATTGTAATATTATATGTTAATGTCAATCAATTTCTATAAATTATATTAAGAAAATATTGTGTTTCTTTCTCAAATAATAAAATAATAAATTCATATTGTGCAAATATTATGTACATTCAAATTATCTGTTGTCAACTGCTGTGGTGTAAAATAATGAATTCGACACACTTTTAAAACAACTTAACAAATTTATTTACATCAACTTTAACAAATAATTTATTTACACTATTTACATTACACATGGAACTAAAGAAAATAAACAAAAATAAGAAAAATAATAATACAAGTTTTTTACACTGTTACTATTTCCATAATCATAAGTAGATAATTTATACATTTCAGAAAATGTTCTATCAATAACATTCAATTAAGTTTATGATTTAATTTAAATAGACATCATTTGTTATCAATTAATATAAGAAAAAGTTTTATGTAAGATATCATTCATGTAGCATGTATGTAAATAAACAAACTTTAATAATTAAAAAATGATATTTCACTTAAGTCTTACTGCTATTTATATTATAATGTACTAGTATGTATTAAATGTACCATTAATATTACTCAAAAATCAATTAATGTATAGACTGATAGAACTTTGTAATATAATAACAATTATTGATTATCACTGTTTATTTCATTCCAATATAATGTCATACCACATGTCTTATCAAAATATGCAATAGGTATATGTTCTTTTAAAAATAACATTTTAAATTATTCACCAATTTCAATTTTTATAAAGTATGATGTTAAATGAAATTCTATGATTCTTTTCTATTTAAATTATTACTCTTCTTTACTTGTTATTCTTATTCCTTTATAAAACTATTACCTACAAAAGTCATTTTAACCTTATTTAATTTCAGAAAACAAAATGACCAATTTCAAAATAAAATAATAACGATCCAAACTCTCTTATACCTCATCCTCTATATACAATAAGCCTTCAATCAAAATATAAATTTCTACATAAAATTAACTTACTTATCTAATAAAAATAAATAAAAATATAGACTTTATATACTTCTTACTAACTTTAAAAGAAAAATAAATAACTTACGCTAATAAAATCTAATTCCTAATATTGTAACAGAAACATTAAAATTTATTCAAGAAAGAATCATATAATTATTTCTAGGTTCTCATATTACGTTGTACTAAATTTACATCATCAATTTAAAATATGCATATTAAAATAAAACTGCTATTATTAATCTTATGTGTGTATATTATTTAAATATTAATACATTCATTCAATAATCATATAACATTTGGCTGATCTAAAGAAAACATAGTAAATACATCAAATTATTATTATTATTACACAATTTTTACCATAAATAATACTTCAATGTACAGTCCGTCACACGATGTCCTCCAAGATTTCAGTTTTACAAAATAATTTCACATTTACACTCAACAATTATTCTTTAAAATATTACGTGTTGTATAATTATAAAATAAACTTTATGCAATAAAAAGTTATATTAGTATTTAGTTATTATTTTAAAAAAAATGTAAATGTACCTTTCCTATCTTTCAATAAATTAATAATTAATTAAATATTTATGTTAGTCAATAAATAAAACATATTACATAACATCCAATGGTGTCTTCTTCCAGCTATAATTGTTCTTTTTCCTAGGCACAAATTTTCACCAAACATTACTTCCTTTTCCGGTACATCACGTGTTTTTTAAAAGTTTTTATAGAATAAATAAAAACGTTCTTTTTTTTTAAAAAAAAATAAAATAAAAGTCAGTTCCATTAGAAGAAGAAAATAATAATTAAAATAGTTTATGGAATTCAGATTCATTTCTTTAAAAGAAAATTATTTTAAAGTTATTATTTTTTAGTATTAGTCAATAGTTTATAAGTTCTTATTTAATTATTTTAACTTTATTTGGGATATCCACGTATATTTGCGCATTCCGTAACAGATATTTAGGTAAGATTATTTTTAGAGTCTTCTATACGACCAGCGTTCAGACTTTAATAATATAATAATTTTTATTTATAGGTATTTCTTTACCTGTTAAATTTCCAATTTATTTGCCTTTTAAAACTATTAAAATGTAGTCTTTTAAACCATAAAGACTTAACAAGGCAAGTATTTATGTAATCATTATTACTTATCATCTTTACTAAGTTATATACTTAGATTTATAATTCACAAATACTTTCTTCATAAAGAAGTATTTCTCATTCTTTTAACTATCTATTTTATAAAAATTAGTTACCATTAGCTTTTAAATTTATACAAAGTCCAACGTATTACTTTTATGCATCTAATAACTCTCCTAGTCAATCCAGCGTTTGTTAAATTTTCAATAAAAAATCTCCAACACATTTTATCCTTAAACGATGTTTCCATGACCATTTGATAGTAAATTGAGCTTCAATAGAAAACGATCAATAGGGAACTATAATAAATTAACACTGCATATTTATCGGTAACTTTTATAAATTATTTTTAAAAACTACTCTCTAATAATTTTAAAAACGATTTTTAGAGCGTCTATAATTACTTAGCTATTTCTAATAGCACCTTTTACTTTAAGAATTTCAATCACAAGTCCCCTCCGAACAATTGAACCTTGATTTTATACCGGAAGAAAACTCCCACTTGATTGGTGAATTAAACAATCGACTTGCTAGCTTATTTACATATTTTACCAACAAGATAGAATTAAAAATAAATAATGACTTATTAATATTTATTATTTATCACATTATTAAATTCTTAAATCAATCTTTATTGTTTATTTAAATCCATTAAACATTTTTTTTAAATATACTTTCTTACTTTATTTCACTTTTAACTTTTATAAGATTATTTTTATAAATAAACTAAGTCTATTTTTATTCGTTATGTTTTTAAACAGTATTTTTTAAAAATCAGATTTAATGTTTCACATTAATTATTTTTATTTTTATCTCATGATAGCCAATATCATATTTATAAATTTTATAACAGAATTTTTAAAATAGTTTTGCAACTTTACTAAAAAAAACTCCCAAGCATGTGTGTATGTGTTTAATTAACATCTGTTTTTTTTACAACAAAGCTACAAATGCTTGAAATAATCTAAAAATAAACTAACAATTCATTTTTTAAAATAAATATTTTTTTAAAATAAATAATATCTTATAACAATTTTAAAATAATACTTCAATATTATTTAAATCAAATATTAATCTTCTATTATGTACTACTAATAATTAAAATATTTATATTTATTTATTAAATTTTAATCTTTATCAACAATAAATATAGGCATTTAATTTTAACTTGTCTTTTAAAACTTTAACTTTAAAATTTATTTATTAAATTTATTAATGCAGTATTGATCATGGCCAGTTTTCCCAACCATATATCATTATCATTCCCATTGAAATGTCTCTCTCAAACATCAGCACAATTTTTACATATCAAACACTCATGAATTACTTTAGTTACATTTTTTTTTTAAAAGATTGTTATAAACAAAATTAACATCATATAGTTAAATATATCTTAAATTTAAAATTTTTTAAATAGATTGATACATCAATTTATGGAGACCCATACAAAAGGGCACAATATATATATATATATATATATTATAACAGTATAAATGTGGTAAATAGGGTGGGTTTCATGAGAGGTAGAGACTCTATTGAACTTGAAATAAATTTTATAGTAGATAAGATTGATTTCAGCAAGATAAAAGTGACCCCATATATTTTGAATGAATTTCACCACTTATATCAATACAATATTATGATAAATTGATTACTAATAAATGCTAGCTTCTAAAATGAAATATAAATATAAAATAATATTTTAGAAAATAAACAATTTGTATTTCTTGCATGCTATTTATAATGATTATATTGATTAATAGAGTAATTAATACTCCAGATCAATACTGCATATTCATAATAATAATTTTTGTTTTACAACTGAGAAACAATTTATAAATAATATTAAGAATATGATGAATAAATAGAGTTTTTTATGAAATATTTGTGTCATGTTTTTAAACTTGGTGTGGACAACGGACATATTTGTAACCAAGAGAAAACATATGTGTTTATAATTAAATTTTCATAAAGAGATATAAAATGAGTGCTTTAATTTATTGATTTTATTAATTTAATAAATATATGAAAATCTAAATAAGTTATTTATACATACTTGAATTGATATAATTATAATTTGGAATAATTATACTTATCATCCCTTAGTTATGTTTATGTTTTTATCATCCATTCTTAAGAGACAAAACTAATATAAATAACTTTCAAATCAACATCATAATATTCCAGAGTAGAACTTAATAATCCATAAGTGTGAATTACTTGATAAATACATATTTCATAAATATTTCATATTTAATAAAGGCAGTAAAATACAATAATATGATGGCATTATTAATCATTTCATTAGTAGATGGCATAGTTTTATATTAAAAGCCTTTGATGATAGAAAATCATTTATCTAGTTACTATGCATAGTGTATTCATACAGTGTGTGAAATAGGATTAAGTTTTCATTTGTAAATGTCTGTGCAATTTTATTATCTTCATTTCTTAAGGAAATAACTATGCTTTATTCTTAATGTTATGTGATAATCCTTAAATATAGGGTTATGCATACACACTGAAGATCTATTCATGATAAATATGGCTGATAAGTACAAAATAATCCAATAGGTAATGTCACAATGATGTAGTGAAGGTAAATAAAATTAAGAAGATGATGTTGGCTTTACAAATAATCTGTCATTTTTCTATATTAGCACTTCTTTATTGATATTAGATGATAATATTCCATATTAAAGAAACACATATATTTATTTAAAATCAGATAAACATCCTTTGAACATTTTGATAAAATAAAATAATTTTCAGACTCAATTTCTAAAAGTGATTCAGTCATTGCTAAGCCAATGATTTACATTTTATTTGTCTGAAAAATAGTCATAAGGTAGACTTTCGTTATATAAAGTTTCACAGATGTATACATTATTACCCTTGTAATGAAATAAAGTGTGTTAGAAGTTCAATTTTTTCCTGCAGTAAATGAGTACATATGTAAGAAAATATGCTTAAAAATATCCAATATCTTTTATTTTGTTGACAAATCATGAACTCCTTAAATCATTTTGTTGAACAACGTAATGTCCATTGCTATTGTTATATATAACTTGTTTGCTTATAAAATTTCATCAAGCAATTATAATTGACGTTAAACATAATTTTAAAATATTAATCATACACTCATATACACAGATTTATACACATGTGAAAGTATTATTTATTGTTCATCAATAATGTTTTACTTGACTGTATGTGTACATATATATATATGTGCATGTATATGGTGTGTGTGTGTGTAATGGCTAATAGGTTTTTTTTTTTCGTAAAATGGTGAGCTAATATTTAATATATATATATTTATCATGTATCATCCTATTTCAGTTTAGAAGGACTTACCAGATGGTACAATATATATGCATAATATAGTGTTCAAACTTGAAGTTAAAGCAGTATGATTATTGTGCGTATGTGTAAAGCAAAAAATAAAATAATAGTAAAAATATTTATTTAAATATAGTCTTATACAAATACTATATCATGTGGTTGTTCGAAGGTATTCATTTATTAATAACATTCTCACAGCGTCTGCGCAATTAGCTTAACAGGCTGTCATTCTATTGTAAGTAATGCAAATTATAAAAGGAGAGTAGTAAAGCAGAACTGGATAAGTAAATTATCTAATATTTAAAAAGGTTTTAATTAATGTATAATTAGTATTTATAAAAAGAGAGTTAGTTTTAGTCAGTAAATTTGTATTCCATTATTATACTAATGCTCTATTTATTAATGCCTAGGTTCAATCTTAGTTTCAGAGAATTCAGAGAAGAAAAGCTTTTATTCTTTGATGGACAGAATTATACAGCAATACCTTTATAAAGACTGATTTTTTTTTCTTTTTGAAACCATTAATACCCACGTTGGTACAAATAGTAAACTTTCATCAAAAGTTATTGGAAATAATGGTATTGAGACAGTAAATTCAAATGGTTTGCTATTATTGAATTTATGCACAATTCATGGATTGATTATCACAAACACTTTGTTTAGCAAAAAGCTGCTCTAAACAAACATGGCTGCATCCTTCATTCAAAATAATAGCATTTAATAGAGTTAGGAGTCAGATATAAGAGAAGATCACATTATATGAGCACTTATAATCTCAGATTATTGGATAAATTACAGATTAGTATACATAAAAATTAAAATGATAGCTAAATTAAAAAATAGTTTAATCATATTCTCAAGAATTTTGATGGTCATTCTTTTAAAGAACTACTATAAATTTTAAATTCCAACAGCTATTAAACACAAAAACTGCTAATTTGGATATTCAGGATGTAAAAGGAAATCTATTCTTAGATTCATTTAAAAATGACTCTTATGAGAATGAACTTATTATTAGTGATTTAATATAAAATAAACATGTAGCATTTTCTGTTTGGCAGCTTAATAGATTAAATGTAGAACTTCAAATGATGACCTGAAAGCATAAATTCAATGATTGATAAGAAGGCTTAAATATGATTGCTGGATTAAAACTGCAAAGATGATACAGACATCTGGATGTTTTTTGATGCATAGAAAACAACAAATGGACCTAAGAAATGATATCACACTTCTATTAAAACCAGAAGTGACATTCTTTTATATAGCACAATGATATTTTGAGCAGGTAGAGTTTTTTGATATTTTTAATAATGATATAAGAATTGAGATGATAACTTTTAATGATATATCCATTTTTTCCTCTAATCTAGATTTGACAAAGTTCCAGCTTAATGAAGTCAAAGCAGCTTTTTGTAATCTTAAAATTGGTAAGACTGCGGGTCCTGATAAAAACTCTGGAGAAGTTTAAATATGATGGTGATATGTTAATTTAAATATATTGGAATTTATCAAGAATATTACCTTATAAAATTGTGCCATTCAATCTTAAGGATGTCTTTAATGCTTCAATTTTAAAACAAAGGGACCAGACAAGATGGTGGTAATTATCACAAAATATCAGTACTATTCACAACAAAGAAACTATTTTTAAGAATTTTTTTGAAAGATTGCTTTGAATTACACAGATGAATGGTGGTTACCAGAGATTCATTATGGTTTTAAGAAATCAAAAAGCACTATAAATATGATATTTGTTACCAGATCAATGCAGGAAAACTATAAGGAATAGAGGAGTAATTTATATATTGCTTTTATTAATTTGGTAAAGGCATTTGATTCAATTAATACGACAAGTCTATATAGCATTGTTTGAAATTATTTGGTTGTCTTCCAAAATTCATATTATATAGTTTCTATATGATGGAAGGAGAAATGTATTATTATTACAGATGGAAAGTGCAAGGCATTTGAAATAAATACTGGCGTTCTAACAGTGTTTTCAATTTTTATGATAGTAGTCTTTGGAATTGTTTATAGATGCTTTAATCTAATAGAGATCAAGATATAATACAGGTTTAGTGGTGTAATGTTTTATTTGAATCAAGTGACAGCAAAAACAAATACTTCATCTTCTTGGATTCTGAATCTATAGTATGCTGGTAATTGTGATATTTTTGTGAGATCAAAAGACAATTTACAAAATGATCTTAATATTTTGAATGCAAATTTTTTACTAATGTTCAAAAACTCAAATTCTTTATCAGCAAGTGACAAAAAAAAACTTCAGCCATAACTTAAAAATGGAAATCTATTTAAATATATTGGTAGTTTTATAAGTAGAAAGCTGTGTTCCAACACAGACTCATTTAAAAATAGAGCATTTCATCACAGGGAAATAACTATGGAAACTAAGTTCTAAAGAGAGCTGTTTCTTTACCTAATGTATTATATGGAAGTGAACTATGACAGTTTATTGGGTGTATAAAGCTACTCCATACATTGTAAACTAAATAATAAGTTTTTCAGCTTACTGGATGTGATAATGCTGAGTCCACTGTAAAATATCATGTTATGTTGAATTGGACATGTAAAATGAATAAATAATGGAGGACTTTCTAAAAGAGTATTTTTGTTTCATAGAAGAGGTAAATCATGTCTACATTATGAGGATTATCTCAAAAGCTTTCTAAAGGAGTACAATGTTAATTGCTTCCATTGAGAAATTACATCAGAGAACAGAATACAATGGAGAGCTCCATTTAGATAGGGTGTGGAAGCATTTCAGAAAAAAAAGTTCCTGCTGATGACTATAAAAGACAACATTGTAAAATATCAAATAAACAGAAAATGAAACAATATGTTTCATATGTGAATGTATTTGTGATTGATTTGTATACCATTTCAATTTTTTTCTCTTTCTCTCACACTTCTACTTTCTTTTAGCTTTTTCTTTTGAAACTGAAATGGTCATACTCATTTTTGAGTGGTTGTTCATCATCATTATTATTATACTATATTAATTAGTGTAGTGTTTTGTAAAATGGCAGACATGTTTATGCACTCCAGAAAAAAACTAGAATTTATTCGTAAGGCTGTTTTTAGATCGTGCTCTGATAGCTGAGGAATTTAATTAGTGCATTGACGTAATGGCGATCGACAATTCCTAGAAATATTTGCTAATTACAAATGTTTCTAGATAAAAGACGTTACCTTATTGGTCAGTGCATTGATTGATCGTGGCAGTTGTCAGAGAGCGATAAGAAGACTGGGTAACATCTAGCAGTGTAATATAGAGAGCAGTAGAGAGCAGTCAAGCAGTACTGAGTAAGCAGTATTTAAGTAGAGATATCTCGTGTCAGTGCTGGTGGTTAATGATCAGCGCCCAGTGGAAATGTAGTTCACAGGTGTAGCTGAAAGAGACCGCAGCGGAGATATTGAGAGCATTCGTTGGAGAGCTTCGTTGCAGACCAATTCATTGGAGAGCTTCATTGCAGACCAATTCGTTTGGAGAGCTTCATGGCAGACCAATTCATTGGAGAGCAATCGTTGCAGACCAATTCAGCAGAGAGATGGCAGACCAATTCGTTGGAGAGCTTCGTTGCAGACCAATTTGTTGGAGAGTTTCGTTGCAGACCGATTCGTTGGAGAGCACTCGTTGGAAATGAACAGCGTGGGAATTGTATAACGTTATTGGCTGACCGCACAGTATGACTTGCAGATATAACATTGGCACAGTTGTAAGTGCGGATGTAACAATTAGAATAGACATATGTATTTGAAATATATGTATATAGGCATGCATGCATTTTATTGTACAAAATGCATTAAAAAACGTTGGACTATCTAGTTCATTTGCTTACGTTTTGCATATCGCTTTGTTTCCTTGCCTTATTTCCTCGTTCTGCATCTCACATTACCGCTATGAATATGAGGCAAATGGCCTCGAAAGCGCTAGCGTATAATAATTTGCGGAATCTTTATAGCTTCTCGTTCAAGCGTTTCACACGCTTTTTAATTTGTATATTAAATAAAATAGTATTTATCTAAATAATTTTTTTAAAATTAAAAATTAAAACGTTAATGAGTTCAATTAAATAACATAAGCATTATGAAAATATGTCTCAACACGTGTTATTTTTAGAAAGTCAATATTCTTAACTTCAATTAATTTTTAAGAAATAAAATTTGAAACTACAGTTATTGGATGAAGAGCATATATTTTGTTCATTGCATTCATTCTTTATATTCCTATACAGGTTCTTTTCTCTTTTTGTTACAATAAATCGGAAGATAGGAAAAAGTTTTAATATCAGTTGATTTTTTGGGGAAGTAAGATATTTTACCAACTAGAATAAAGAATTTAAGTTTTTCAGCTGTTTCCTGCGTAAATCTAAAATTTGTTATTTTTCTGAAGTTAAAGTCGCCAAAAAAGAAAGAAAGAAAAAATGAAGGTAAATAATTTTGTTTATATTTCGACTTCTTATCTAATTTTATGTATCAATATAGTATTTCGACATATAAAAAATAATAAATTGAAAATGTTTAGACTATTTTTGAGTGTATAAAAAAAAGATTTAAATTTTTAATGAATAAATTTAGCATAAATATTCGGGAAGAATTAGTTAAATGTAAAAGAAAACAGTATGAGAATACACATATATAAATAATAAAATGTTTTGAAAATTATAATTTTATTGTCTTCATTATATGAAAGCTGACATTCTGTAAAAATAGTAAAGTCCATTTTAAAAGCTATCTTCAGATTTATTGCAGCACTAATTGTTTCTAACAGAAATTATTTCTGTATAAAATTAGCTTAAAGAAAATGTAATAATAAACTGCCACTTTAAAACGAATATGGCTATTCCAACTATTAGAAAAGAAGAAAAAATGGGGAAAGAGAGACGGACGGGGAAATCTAAAAATGAGTTTTACAATAATTATACAAACCAATCTAGGAATTATAAGTCCACATATAAAATATGGTAGTCCATTTTTCTGTTTATTTATTATTCTATGATGTCATCTTTTAGTTTTCTCAGCAGAAAACTTTTCTTTTTAAAATATTTCAGCTCTCCAATGTATTTTATTCTCTGCTGTAACTGTCCAATGAGAACAACTGACATTGCCCTTTTTAGAATGTCATTAAGATAATCCTTATAATGTAGATGGAATCTACCTCTCCTATGAAAACCATGCTCAAATTCCCTATAAGACACTGGTCTTCCATATTCTTTTTACATATCCAATCCAAAAAAGATATGATTTTATAATAGTGGACTCAATAATATTACACCCAGCAAGGCCTAAGATCATATGGATTGATTTTATGATCTTGTTATTATACTTTTAAAATTTTATGAAGCATCCTTAAATGAAAAATTTTTAACACCTTTATGTTATTCCAATAAATGTCCAAACTTCACTTCCATACATATATTATTAAAAATAACAGTTCTATGTACAATTAACTTAGTTGCCACAGTTATTTCCCTCTGATGAGATACTTTTATCTTTCAATTTGTCAACATTGGAGATTGTATTGAAACTCAACATCTAAACCCACCTTTCTACTTACAATATTATCAGCATATTTAAACTAATTTACATTCTCAAATTGATAATCATCCAAACTGGTAATGACTGAGGATTTTTCTTCTGTCACTGACTGATAAAGAACTTTTTGAGTTTTTTTGAATGTGAGTTAATAAGATGATATCTTTATAAATTGCATTCAAAACATTTAGAACGTTCTGTAAATTGTCTTTTGAACTGACAAAAATAGCACAATCACTAGCATACTGTAAATCCAGAATTTAAGAGGACACTGTTTTTGCTTTGCTTTTAATTGATTCAAATTAAAAATGCCATCATTAAATCTGGATTGTATCTTGATCCCTGTTTGCTTAAGCCATCTATAAACAATTCCATAAGCCTACTGCTATAACAAATGAAAACCATGTTAGAGCAAATACAAATTCTTGTTTAACACCAGTTTTCATTTCAAATGCCCCAAATTTTCTACTTGCAGTAATAATACTTTTTATTCTATCATGTAAAAACATATAATATGAATAAATTTTGATGGTCAACCAAATAACTTCAAACAATGCCATAGACCTGTCTAGTTAATTTAATCAGATGTCTTGAACAAATCAATAAAAGCAATATATAAATAATTCCTTTCTTCATAATACTTTCTCTTGCATTTCTTGGTAAAAAGAATAAAATCTATAGTGCTTCTTCATTCTGTAAAACCACATTGAATCTCTTGCAATCATTCATGTATAAATAGAAGCAGTTCTTCAATAAAATTTTTGAAATAATTTTTGTTGTAAATAATAATATTCTATGATAATTATTGCAACATTGTTTAATTCCCTTGTTTTTAAAAAATTTGGAACAATAAAGGCATCCTTAACATTGGGTGGTACAATCTCATGTGGCTAATATTTTATCATTACTATATTTCAAAACTTTTCTAGATATTTTTTAGTACATGCAACCTTACCACTTTTAAGCTTATAAAGAGTTGTTTTGATTTCATTAAACTGTATCTTGGGCCAAATAAAAATAAATATATAAAATGGATATATCATTAAAAGTTGTCATCCCAATTCTTGTTTCATTAAGCAAAAGATGATCAAAATACTCTTTCTGTCTGCTCAAAATATCATTGTGATCATAAAAGAGAGTATCATTGCTGGATTTAATAAGATTGTGATACCATTTCTCAGGTCCATATGTCGCTTTCTATGAATGAAAAGAACATATCTACACGATCATCAAATGTCTGTATCTTCTTTGCAATTTTAATTCTTCAATTATTTTTAAACCTTCCTGTCAATCATTGAATTTCTGCCTTCAGATCTTTTAAATTTATTATGAAATTTCATATTCAATATATTATGTTACCAGGCAGAAAATGCCATGCTTCTTTTTTTTTTTGTTAAATCACTAATAATAAACTCATTGCCAAAAAATCTATCATGATTTTTTTTAGTGATTCCAATAACAGATTTACTTATACCCATAATACATTTCTTAAGAGAATTTCATGCTTCATTACTATGATAATCCTGAAGATATAAATTAGCATTTTTTGTGTTTAATAGTTGTTAAAATTTAAAATGATCTAATACATTCTTCTAAGGAACAATTTCTTATGAATATCATTTTAATCTATTTGTTTTTAATCAATTTACTTTTTTTACTAAGGCTTTGGCAATTTTATATTGCTAGAGCTATTAATATATGGTGTATCTTAACTTAGTTCAGTTCCATATGGCTATTTGAGTTAGATAGCTGGATTTTTAAATATATAGATGTCTGAAAAATTCAGATTTTCTTCTCAATAGTTATACATTAGATACAGTTCTGGGATAGTCCTAGTATTTTTAATCTAATGAATATCATAACACCTCACTGATGATGCTAGATACAGAAACTGGTCTGGGGTTGAGAGTATTCTCAAAGCTTGTTAAGAGTTTGTTTTGCGAACTCTATATACAACATTTGTAACACAAGCTTTATTAAAATTAGGTCATGTGACATCTGACTTGACTTTTTTTTATCAATTTAATCTTAATGTATATTAATTTATAATCTGTTCAATAATATGAGATTGTAAGAGCTCATATAATGTGAACTTCTCTTGTATTTTGACTCCTAACTAAAATGCAATCTATTAAATGCCATTATTTTGAGGGTGTGTGCATTGACATACTTTTACAGCATATTTTATGGTAAACAAAGTGTTTGTGATAGTCAATTCATGTGCCATGCATAAATTTAATAACAAACCATTTGAATTTACAACTCCAATACCATTATTTCCAATAACTTTTAGTGAAGCTCTACTATTTTTATAAATAAGAACATTAACGTTTTCAAGAAGAAAAATTCAATCATTTACTTGCTGTAATAATGCTTTCAAAAAAGAATAAAAGCTTTTCTTTTCTGAATTTCTCTGAATCTATGACTGGGGTCTAGATACTAATAAAATCAGCATGAGTCCAATTGTGCAAAGAGAGTTTTAACACTATTAGATTTTCATTGATACAAATAAGAAATTCTAGCAATAGAAGATACTAAATTCAATTTTACAGAAAATCGAGTATCATGTACTATTATTTCACTGACTGACCTTTCTTTCTGAAAAAAAATTTGTATCCAACCATCAGTACTAATAAACTTCCTTCCTCTGAGAAATGAGTTTTGCTAAGAACAGCTATATCAGTTTTGAATCTTAACAGTTCCTTAACCATAAGACCAATCCTCCATTCTGGTTTTGGAAGAGTTTGTATCAAGAAAAGTTTGCACAATTGAGGACTATTCAACCTACAATCCCCAATCCTGTCATTGCTTTCCTAATTCTTGAAGGCTTGAGCTAAAAAAAGAAGAAAAGAGAATATTGGAGAGAAAAATTCTATGTGTGCAATTAAAGTATAAAATTGTCATTGCACAAACACATAATCCTTTTGTCACAATTATTTATAAAGAGATATCTAATGGCATGAGAGACCAACAATAACTGTGCCTACAATATCCATTGATTGAATAAGGAAAAGAGGGAGATAGAAAAGACTGTAGCAGAAACAGTATCTAGTTTTAATGAACCAACATCCTTGTTACAAGGCTGAAGAAATTCTTGATCAAGCAGTGTTTCTTTATTATTCATAGTTGTCCTTTATATTTAAAGGCTTTTGTACTATCCACCACTTGTGAAGCCAATTGGTAGCCTGAGAACAGTACATAGAACTTAACCTATTAAAATGTATAAAAGTTTAAAAATTTTGCATTAAACAAATTCTATATGTATTCTCATA
Source organism: Epiperipatus broadwayi (assembly GCA_028023455.1). Lineage (NCBI taxonomy): Eukaryota > Metazoa > Onychophora > Udeonychophora > Euonychophora > Peripatidae > Epiperipatus > Epiperipatus broadwayi. The sequence goes on along the minus strand of JAQFVV010009105.1, from coordinate 2,105 downwards.
CATTAGGACACTATTTTTATTTGTAATATATATGAAAAATTTTAAGAAGACACTCTACAATAAAATGCAATTCAAATTTTATTTTAAAAAATTACAAAGTATTAAGAATTATATATTTCTAACTATTAAAAATTCACTTTTATGAAAGTAAAGTTGAGAAATATCACTTCATTAAATAAATATTTTAATATTTTGCCACTGTGAATATTGAATGTCTTTTTTAAATCCTGTAAAAAAAATGCTGTTTTCATATAAACAATGAGAAATATCTGAAATTTGAATTCCAAATATTTCTACTTATAAGCTATATCTGATATTGATTATTTCCAATAAACAAGCTATGCATAATATTGCTTGTAGAAATAAAAAATTATTAAATAATTTTTATTTCAGAAAAATATAAGGTTTAGTCAGTACTGTGACTAATATTAATTGCTTCAAATGAATAAGCTCTCCAATGTATTCTGCTTAAGAGAAATAAATATTAAATGCTCGTTGTCTTCAAATAATAAAAATATAATCATTGTGTCTTTATTAAATAAAGCTTAATGTCACTTTTGAAAGAATAAAGAAAGTAAAGGAAAATTGTTTGTCAAATGTTTAAAGAAATAAAAATTACTTTGAAAATTCTCTTTAATATATATTATTTTAATCCTTTATAGTATAATTATGTAACTTTATATATTATGTCTTAAGTGTATTTGTACAGGAATCTACATACAAATAAATTTTGAAATTTATTTTTATAAATTTTATTTACTGTAAAATAGAGATGTGTATATTCATGTAAATTGCGTTGTCAAAATCCAATATTTATGAGATTTTATTAATATAAAGTTTAAAGTTATTATTATTAAAAATCTATTTGTATTATTTTTAAAATGTTTGAAGTTAAAAACATTTTAATAAATCTCTTTAAAAGTTGTACAAACAAATGACCAAATTTACTGTAAAATAAAGAAGTATATACTGATGTAAATTTTGTTGTCAAAACTGATATTTAAGAGATTTTATTAATATAAAGTTTAAAGTTATTATTATTAAAAATCTATTTGTATTATTTTTAAAATGTTTGAAGTTAAAAACATTTTATTAAATCTCTTTATTAAATCTCTTTAAAAGTTGTACAAACAAATGACCAATTATTAATGAATATTTATATTTACTAAAAAAATATATTTCATATATCAGTTCAAGCATTCTGCTTTAAAATAAAACTACATTTTAATATTTAATCTAAATAAAGTGCTTCTAAATTTTAAAAGAATATATTATAAAATAATATGTTAGATTTAAACTATTTTGCCTTGAAGTAAATGGCTAAACATCATCAGCTTCATTAGCATATTCCTGAAAGTTAGTATACTAAATGACATGAACTATAATTATTTATTAAAGTTAGAAATTTATTAGGAATTTGGGAATAATTTAAATCTGATGTATTTCAAGATAAATATGCAAAATGTTGTAAACCCCTGAGGAATATTTTTCAAAGTGCAACATTAGTGATTATATTACATGAAAATTAACATTGACAAAGGTAGAAAACAAAGTGATTTCACATCTTCAAATTTTTTAGATCATTTTTATATGAAATACTTTGTGGATTTAAATGTTTAACTAAAGGAATAAAATAACTGGATCTTATTTAATTCAATTAGATTTTGAAAATGAAAACAATTCCACAGACATTCAGCAAATATTACAATAATTATTAAATAAAAGAAAGAAGATAGTACTAAAGACAAATGCTGGAGAGACTTAAAATAGTGAACTTTTTATAAAAGGTAAAAAAAGAAAATTGATAGTGGCAAATTAGAAATTAATAACTATAAACAATTCGGTCATATTATTTATACAGATGACAACATAATTAATGAAAGTAATCTTATAATTAATTTTGGATGGATTGTGTTTAGTAGGAATATTATTATTATTATTATTATTATTATTATTATTATTATTATTATTATTATTATTATTATTATTATTATTATTATTATTATTATTATTATTATTATTATTATTATTATTATTATTATTATTATTATTATTATTATTATTATTATTATTATTATTAATAATAATAATAATAATAATAATAA